>CAUYQG010102823.1:0-17196 GCA_963574415.1 Tarsius wallacei
GGGAGGCTGAGGTGAGTGGATTGCCTGAGCCCGCGGGTTCGAGACCCGCCTGGGCAAGCAAGACCTCATCTCTACAATAAATCAAAAAATTAGCCGGGCGTGGTAGCGCGCGCCTGTAGTTCCAGCTCCTTGGAAGGCTGAGGTGGAAGGATCGCTGGAGCCCAGCAGGTCGAGGCTGCAGTGGCCGGGAGCGGCCACTGCACTCCAGTCTGGGCGACAGAGTGAGACTCCAACTCAAAAAAAAAAAAAAAAAAATGAAAACTTCTAGCTGGGCCAAATAAGCAAGTCAGCTGTTTTAGCCATTGGGCTGATATACACACAACATACGATGATGACTTTTTAAAAAATTTTTCATTCAAGTTTCACATTTAATTCACTATACTTCACACCTTGTAAAAAGACTCTATAATTATGTGTTATAAGAGCCATTACTATGGTGGGATTTCACTCTTGTCTAACAAACATTTATTCTCTTTTTTTTTTTTTTTTTTTGAGTTGGAGTCTCACTCTGTTGCCCAGACTGCCTTGACCCGCTGGGCTCCAATGATCCTTCCACCTCAGCCTTCCAAGTAGTTGGAACTGCAGGCGCGTGCTACCACACCTGGCTATTTTTTTTTTTTATGATTTATTGTAGAGATGAGGTCTCGCCATGTTGTCCAGGCGGGTCTCAAACCCGTGGGCTCAGGCAATCCACTCACCTCTGCCTCCCAAAGCACAGGATAACAGGCTGAGCTACAGAGCCCGGCTTTCTTTTATTTTCTTATAAAATTTGGACTTCTCTTTAGGAAATTGTCCCTTCCCCTTTTTGTGTGACTCAAATAATTGAAATGGAATTAATTCCACTCAAGCCACATAGATAGACTTGATTTAAGTACACTGAATAGTGGAATCACATCTTCACAGCAACTTGGTTCAGGGATGGGTGTGATATGGGAAAGAGAAGACTATGATAGTTGGGAGAATGGCATGTGTGAAGACTGGATACGAATGCATATGATATACCCGAAAATGCATTTCATCAAATGTTCCTGAAGAATGGACAGTGGAGGAATATAAAAACAAAGGGTAAATAAAATAAGCCAGAGCTTGTAAATTATTATAGATCTTGTAGAGGATTGAGACTTTATCCTAAATGTGCTGTCATTGCATGATCATAAGCAAGTGACTGATTTGTGTTTTTTGAAAAAAGTTATTCCAATTTCTGTATGGAAAATAGACTAGAGAGGAGGTGGGATACTATGGCTATAAAGATAGGTGTCTATATCGTAATCCAGGTGAATAATGACAGAGTTTCTGACTAGTGTGGTGGTGTGGAGACAAAACTAACAGACGTGGTCAAATGGCACGTTGATTCCTACAAATCAATACTTACAGTGTACCACAGGAGTGGTAGAAGACAGCAGTGACAGAAACAGACATCTTGAAGAGTGAGAATATGGAGAGTATACATGAAAGATTTTTAGATTAAACATTGAAGAATTTTAAAAGTTGAATAGATATAGAAGAAGGTCAAAAAACACAAATCTGTGAGTAAATTCATTTAATAAGACAGGAGAGGACAAAGGGTATTGGTCTTGAAGAAGAAGAATTGCATACAGTTGGGTACCAAGGGAACACTTAGCACAGACATGGAAAATAGTGTCAGAAAGGCAACTCAAGGCTTATTGAATTGGCTTTGATTTCAGGTTTACTTGCTTCTGTGTTATTCAGAGGGCATTGGACTATTTAAGGTTTTCAGAAAATTGATGTGTCCAAATAACAAAGATATGCTTTCATACTATTTTTAGTATGTATCTGGAAGTAGTAGAGACATGATTTCCAGAGCTAAGGAGGAGATTAAGAGGACCACTGTTGAGTAATGCAGCAGAAACGCAGAGGAAGCATTAGATGGGTTCGTTGTTACCAAAACACAATTGGGTGAGTGATAGTGATGGTGCTACAAGGTTATCAAGGCTTCGAGCTTCATTAGTTAGGTGGGTAATGAAATCTTTAAGTGAAACAGAAGAGCCAGAAGAACATTTCATTTTGATGAAAGAAAAGGATACTTGTACAAATATGTAAAATTTGTCACATGATGTCATTGCCACTTTTCCATAGAATCAAGCAATGCTATTTGAAACAGAAATGTCAACAAACGTTATTTTAAAATGAATACAAAGCTGCTTCAAAGTAGATGTGTGTTTATGTTGTAGGCACATCAAACACTGTTATGATAGTTATTGATGCTGTTGTGTGTGTTTCATTACTGACCTCTGTCCCTGTCCATCACTGCATGGTAAATTCATGAAGACAAGAAAATGTGTCTTCTTCGAAGTCATTAATGTTCAGAGTTATAAAGGGTCTTACAATCTCTTGTCAATTTAAAGCCTTTTGTACAAATCTCTTCATTGCATCACTACCTTTTCTACACTGAGATTTGAAGAATTTCCTGTGCATGATGAGTCTTTGTCTCTGTACTTCTGTGTCCTAATTGCCTACTTGAGTAACTCCTACTTAAGACTATCATCTTCTTCATGCATATATTTTCAGCATAATGCCAGGTAAAGCATTACGCTGAACCCAAGTTGCCTAAGGAATCATTAGAAACTTCTTTCAGTTTTTATTCGTGATGTTATCATAACTTTATTCCACTTTTCTGGTTTGTAAGCAGAATCTAATACACAGTAGGAAACTTGCTTTAATGATCCCAGAAATTTTAAATATCTAAATTGTGATTATAAAACCACAAAAAAACAAAGGAATCAGATTAGATGTTTGCTTACAACCTTCAGCGCATTTCCCCCAAATTTTCTATGATAGCTTTGTAAATTCTAGATTCTTTTTAGTTGCCTTATAATTTTGTTCTTTATGGTTAATTGATATTTCTTGTTAGTTTTGCTCCAGTGAATCAAGGTTTTATTGTGCAAAAGTTAAAATCACATATTCACTCTGGTACTATTTTCAAATCTAATTGGGTTATTAAATAAAATGCATTTGAACAACTCAACATAAAAGAAATAGATTTTACTCTAACTTAAGTAAAGATGTCAATTCTGTTCAAGGCTATTAAGTGAGTGCTTTTCTCACGTGAAAGAAATACATAATGTGTGAGATCCCTAACATTTTGCACTAATAAAATTATTTCTAAGTCATTTTAAGAAAAGTATATCTGATACAGACTTATGAAACAAATTCTGAAATGGTAAAATGACATAAGGTATTGTGTTTTCTTTTTAATATAAGCTGCCACTGTATCATGGAAGCCTTAAATATTCTCATTTACAAAGGGACTTTTTCAAAGATCTTGAAGTTCCAATAAAAAAGATTCCAGTGCTATATCTCTGCAAAGGCATCTTTCTAAAAGGGCTTTCTATGTTATAGCCAGACAGCTTTTAAAATACAGTTCCCCAATTATTTAACAAAATGAAAGATGAAGAATGACCTCACTGGGAATTTTATTATGAGTTATCTATCATTCATGTCTTGCATAGAGTTTTTCTGTAGGGCAATACTGGGATGGAAATGGATACAAGGTGACATTTGGTGTCAGGCTTAAAGGGGAGTATGCACATCTAAAAGTAAGTCAAGGAAAGAATATCAAATCATAAACTTCTCAAAAGCCAGGGTCAGAGCATCTAAGGATCTCATCTCATTTCTTGTCAAGGTCAGCAGATGTTAGTTCTACTAGAAAGTGCCCAATAATTAATGTTTGAATTAAATTGCATTTGTTATATGTGATACAGCTGCAGTTACGCAAAGAGAATGAGAGAAGCTGGAAAGACTTGTAGTCCCTTAGTGAAATAGGGAAAACATCTATTTTCCCAAGGCATCTGATTTTTTGATACTGGCCACTTTATCGTCTGACTTTGACCAGTCTTCCCAGGATTTGGACCTTCAGTTAGACCTCCTTTAGGAGGTTTAATTATTGGTGTCTTTCTTTTTATCCTACTCCTATATCTATATTTTATCAGAACCATTATTATCTAACTCATCCCAGTGAGGGTAGAAAATCCTCTAAATTACCATTTCCAGGATGTAAATTAAATGAAGAGTAAGAATGTTGCAAAAGATTGGTAGTTATAAAACTGAGAGCCCAAAATGATTGGGAAATAAAGGAAATACATTTTCCATCCCATTGCAAGGGAATTAACCTATGGATTAGCTGTACATTTTGGCTTATCCAGGTTGAGATAATTTATATGAGGAAAAACTACATATGTATGTGTGTATATATACATTTATATATATTTATACATATATGTACAACATATACCTAATATTGTATTAGAACAGAGTTTGGTAACCAATCCAGTTGTTTCATTTTTAACCAGAGAAAGGTTAATTTGGTTGGAAACAGCTGACCAAGTCATTCCTGTCAGTTTTACCTCCAATAGATGTTTTAGTGGTCCATTGGAAAGGGAGAGAACAGAACACTTTAGGGTCATTGTCTTGCAAAAGTGAAAAAGCCAAACAAGGTGTTTCTAAACATCAATGCAGTCTTCGACTTTATGTCTAACAAGGACTTAGCAACATAGAATAGAGGGGACCGTGGCACCCACTTTTCCTGCTGATCTTAGGATGCACAGGAGACCCTGCAGCTTTCTGTGACCTTGCAAGTTCATGAGAACTTGGAGGTGCCATGCAGAAGCAAATACTCTCAAATAACAAGTAGGTAGCTTTCGCCTGATGTAAAAAACTCATATGGTATTTGTAAGCCTGTAAGTGATTGAGAATTTGGCGATTTGTGATTTAATTTCATCACAGCTCACTTCAGAGATTGAAAATAATCAGCAAATAAATGAATTAAACTTTTGATGCATTTCCACACATTATTTTCAACACTCTTATCACACCAAGCCACTCATTCTTCTTTACATACTTGAAGATCTTTTATGACTCTGTTCTATACATGTCTTAGAACATCTTCTCACTTTCTTAGAAAACACTGGACAACTCCTACACAGTCTTCATGACACAGTTTTGATGGCCTTTTCTTGGAATTGTGAGCTTTTTCTAGCTCTTTGAGCTAATGTAGTATGATTCTTCTATTTATACAAGCCCCTCCCCCAACACTCTAAACTCGTCAAAAGAAAGGCAGAAATTATGCATAACTACTTTTATTCCTACCACCTGGCACATTTTCTGATATTTCATTATTTGAAAATGAATGAGTGGATGTGTGAAAAACCTGCAACATAATTAGTGGCTAAAAGGGCTCAAGGCATGTGTGTCTTTCCAACTTTTTAAGAGAAAATAAAATTTCTTCTTTTCCCACTGACATGGAATATTTTAAAGAACAGTGTAGTGAAAAAGTCCTTTACTTCAGCATTCAGAAACCTTCTATCTAGGTCAAACTCTGCCACTGCCTAGCTTTTTGTTATTTGACTTTTTTGGGCCTCTATTTCCTCTGCAATAAATCAAGGTGTTCTACACTCTCCTCTGACATCTTTTAAAAAATACTACTATTTTTTGGTAAGTATCCCAGCGAAACTTCTTTTACCCAGAAGAAAGGAAACAACTTAGGCGACAGTCAAGACAAATTTTCTGAAGATAAACAGTCTCCTTTCTCTATTTATCAAACAGAAAATACAAGACAAATTGTAGCAAAGGAAACAACTCAAACTATAGGCAACCCCACTTCTCAAATTCAATCCACCTCCAGCAACAGTGAGGAGCACTTTGCACCTCTTTCTCTCTGAAGTTCCATCTTTTCAGCAGGATGTGCTTGAGTGCTCTGTATGACATTGCCCTTAAGAACAGCAAATGTACGTGAGAATCAGTGGAAATGCAAGTGGACTAATTCGGCTTAAAATGAGTCAGACCAAAACTGAGCCAGACATAAAGCCTATAACCAGAGTTTTACTCTTGTTGGGAGGAAAGGCTTGAATAAGTAGTTTTAGGATGTCAAGTTCAATTTTGTGCCAGAACGAATTCTGGTAGAAATATAAAATAATCCACGATGAGAAGTTTAAAACTTTGACCAGGTTGTCCTGTCTTTCTCTTGGCTTCTATTGAGATTACGTTCTCTCACCTAATTTTTTTCAGATATGAGTACTCAGGAATTAATATGACGTAAAGGGAAACTTTATCTCGGCATAAAAGGACGTACAGAAATAGCAATTGCTTATTGTTCATCATGGACACTTATGCAGAAGGTTATTCAGGAGGTTTAAATGTAAAAGCAAGAAATTAAAACTGCAACAACAGCATACACCTGCAATACCAGAAAGCTGACTATATTGACAATTTCCAAAGGATTATTTAATATTCTACAAATAAATACCATAAGAAATTTGTATTTGTATTATTGCTTTTGTGACAAAATATTATAAATAGATTTAAAAGCACACTTGCTTTATAAATTTTTCCTATCTTGCACCTTCAGGAAGAAAGTGAGAATGAGAAAATTACTGTTTCCTCAGGACTGTTGGGCTTTTTTTATTTTTATTTTTTCTTTACCTGTACAGTGGGAGAAAAAGACTGCATTTTCTCTGGTTATTAATTTCTTGTCCTTTTTGAAGATACACTTGTTAAATAAAACTCCATTTAATATTAATGCAACTTACACAATGGCGCTGAAATTAACACAAAGATGACTATCCCCTATTGATTCTTGGCAGTTAGATTTCATCTCTTCATTCTTTATTATAAACTGGTTCTGCATGTACCCCAAAGCAATAATTTGTGCTCTTTGACATTAGATAAATGAATTATTTTCATAATTAGTGACTGAAGACCTACTGCTTTCTACTACATTCTAAGCATGGTAGGAAAAGTACATTTTAAAAAATATGTGTTTCTGCCCTCAGGAAGCTTGTTTCTGATGGTAGAAAGACAGGTCAAACACCAAAGTGTTAGATCCCAATTACATAGTTCAGAATGCAAAAGAATCAAATTTCTAGTATTTAGCCAAAATAAATTCACTTCTATGTATCTGGACATGTTCTTATCTGAGACCTTATTTCTTTCAGCATGTTTGTGAAAATCAGATTAGTACTGCCATCCCTCCTACCACCAGTTCAATTCACTCTTTCCATTAACATCGGCAACTTTGACTTCCTGAGCTTTGTTCATTTACTTTTGATGCTTGAGATGCTTTTGAAATCTGTCATAAGGACTTACACCCTTTTTATTCTTTTACAAGGTGAAAGACTGAGACTTGGCTAAGGTCATATAATTGTTCAAATGGACTGGAATTTTCTGGCAGGCCCACTTAGTGTTTGCCATCTGACATGACCTTGAAGAAACTCAGATACTGTCTAGTATGAAAGACTTAATTTCCATTTCCCCTGTCTTCCATGAGATTCTCTGCTGTGCTGAGGAACCCCAGTCTGATGCAAAGTCCTCAGAGTCACAGAAGGTGCCATCTCTTATTTTCTAGGAAATTCTGAGCCTTTTGCACTCTGGTGGGTCTCTAGAGAATAAGAGGTCATAGATGACAAAAAGTAATAGAATATAAGTCTTTCCCACCTCATGCCAAAGTTACTTAAAAGTTTGCTAACATCAATACAAACAAACAATTTCTAAATAAAATACAAGGCTCACGATCTTTTTTTAAAGATAAAATTCCAACAAATATCTGGATATTATAAAGGATGTATTTTTGTTACAACCCCAAGGAAGGGAGAATTATTTCAATTTTCTCAGTGTTGTAAGTAACTTCACGGGAACACATTGAGTCACTAGCATGATACAATCACCACAGTTATACAGTTACTGTGGTTCATGAATTATGAGTGTCCACAGGACCTTATAAGAGTTGCCCCTTGTTAGCCCCAATGTCACTGTCACATTTTTTTCTCTCTTTATAGATATATATATTGTATTTATATATATTTTATACATATATAAAATCTCACACAGAGAGGTTTAAAGAAGATATCATTAATTTAAATCTCAAGCAAAAGATCAGGGTTGAGTGATCCAGACTGGCTGGGTGGCTTATTCCTAGGATGTCATCCTTGGCTGTACAGTCAAAGCTGGGTCATGACCACATCCATGCTTCAGCCTCTTCTTCATGTCGCATGTCACAAACGCAGTCTTAGTGGATTGTTGTCCTGTATGCACAAGACAGATTTTTTTCTCTGTGGTTCTTTTCTTCCCCAATTAGGCCAGGAGAGCCCAGACTGAAACCTTCCAAGACAAAGGGGCGAGGACATTGTCCTCACACCCAGGTGCTCTGTACCAGAAGTGGTCTGGGCCACAGGGATCACACCGGAAGAGTGAATCCAATGTCACATCTTAATGCTTGGGCTTTCTCTCACATCTCAGGCCACAGGGGGCTTCTTTGCTGCTCTGAACTTTTACTCAGAACAAAGTTCTTAATGTTCCCTTTACCTAGGACACTATTTTCCTAAATATGCACAAGAATTCTTCCTTACTTCCTTATGTCTATGCAAAGGTATCATTTCTTCTGGAACGTCTTTGCTAACCACTCTACTGAAAACTGCATCCTTTTCAATGGCATTGTCTTTTTTTCTTTACTTGTCTCTGTCTACTACTCAGCAATTAAAAAAACAAAAAACAAAAAACTACGTATTGACACATACAATAATGTGGATGAATCTTAAGAGCTTTACTGAATAATCAAAAAAAGAAGCCAATTTCAAAAATTTATACACTGCATGGCTCCATTTATATACCATTCTTGAAATGTCAAAACTTCAGAGATGGACAACAGTGGTTGCCAAAGATTAGAAATGAGGACAGAGGGTGTGACTATCATGGGGAAGCATAAGAGATTTTCTTTGAGATGACAGAGCAGTACTCTGTCTCGGATATGATGGTGGTGGTGATTAAATATGATAAAATGTCATAGAATCAAACACAAACGGATACCAAAAAATGAGCACTTGTAAAAATAGGTAAAATCTGAGTAATACCTATAATTTAATTAATTTTGTGATTCCAGTCACTTTTCTCATTTTGATCATACATTATTGTTGGGCATGATGTCACCAATGAAGACGTTTGGTGATGGACACAAGAGACAACGGTCACTATTACGTTGCAAATTAGTGAGTCAGTATTTAAAAGTAAATAAAAATAAAAGAAAAAGGACAATGAAAACATTCTCTCTAGTACTTATCATAATCCAACATGGTATGTAATTTATTTATTTATTTTTAATCTTTCTCTCTCCCCCCCTTCTTTGCAAGCTCCATGTGGGCAAGGGATTCTCATTTGTTTTGTTCAGTGTTGTATCCATGGCACACAGAGCAATAAAGAGTCTTAGTAAACTCTCTGTGAATAATTATTCAATGAATTTATGATTAATAAATACATTTTACATATAAAAATCATCTTAACACAATGGTTATTATCATGACTTTTGATTTTGATCCCAGCTCTGCTATGATCTAGCAGATCTTTAGCAAATGACTTGGATTTTTATTCAGTTTTCTCATCCAAAAACAATAATGCTTAAAATGCTAAATTTTAAAATCACATACACACAATAATACAAAATTAGCAGCAGCATTGTTTCAAATAAACTTCTTAGAAAGAACTGCAGTAATATGCTTCAATAACCATTACAAAATATTTTTTGGCCTAGTGATTTGTCAGAAACGTGGCCACAGTTTTAGTAAGGATGATCATCACAATATTGTTAATAATAGTAGGGAATTTAAAAAGAAACTAAATGTCCAATGACATAAAAAGAGATATATTTTTGGTGTACTCTACTGTAATTTGGAGCATCTTTCTGAAAACAAACACTTCATTTTGTGAATGCATAACTCATTATAGTACTAATTCACAATAACTTAAGTCAGATTTTAAATTTCTATTTTTGTTTTTATTTTTATTTTAAAGATGTGACATACAATTCAGGATTAAGAATGCAACTTGTTATTGTAATTTCTATTCTTTATTAATAGTATGTCCATCAACATTTATTATTTAGAAAATGTTCCCTTTCATTGTATCATTTACAAAATGCCTCTATTTTGCATTACACCAATAAATACAAAAATACTTTTGTTTGAAAATTATAAGGTAGAATAAGTGAAAATCCATCTTATTTTTTGATCTCATGGCATTATTCAATCTTCAAACAAAAGCAATACAAATTATTAATAAAATACCATATGTTATATTAGTATATGCTATTATTATTATACATGACAAGAATACATATTAAATAAAATGCAATTTTAAAAAATCTCCTCTTCAATTCCTTGTATAGGAAAAAGTAACAATGACAAAATGATACACCCAAATTGAAAATTACTAATATTCTTTATTTGAAATATTATGGACACAAATAATTTTTTATCTAGAATGAAAAAAAATAATGAAAATTATTGTCATCCAACACTTTATAATAAATAGGTGCAGAAACTAGTTTAAAATGCAAAATTATATACAAAGAGCTTAGATTATTTAAATTGTCTCATTATAAAGATCAAATTCAAACAAATACTACTGGCTTTTCATCATCCTGTAAAGTATCTCTTATTTTGAGACAGGCTTCTTGAAAGAAAGTTAGTAAAAAATAGGAGGTGCATTCTTTCTCCTTGAGAAGACAAGTTTTGTCTCAGTCATTCACTCATTCAAGAAACAAATGACTAATGTGTACCCACAGTGTGCCTGGTGTGGGATTTACCACACAGATTAAACTCCAGTTAGAGCCTTAAATGATCTCAGGGCCAAATAGGGAGAAAATGCATCAAAACTGTATTTAAACATAATTAAGTTTGAGTAACTAAAATTAAGTGCCATAAGGGAATACTTAATTATATTTCAGGTACAATAGACTAAATCCCATATCTAAACAAAATTTTTGCCCTTAAAAATAAAGTTCAGAGTTTTTGACAGGAAGCCTTGGTCATTTTCCAGCTGAGGTCTTTTAATAATGTATCGGTCTCATGAATAATTATATTCTCCATTATTTCTTTCCTCAGAAACACTAAGGTCCTTTCCAGTTAGAGGCCATCTGTACCACACACTATCTTTGATCCGGCTAATTTACTAACACGCAATATTAGACTGTTTTTCTTTTTAAAATAAGCAACATAAAAACAATTAAAAGTTAATTAGTGTAAACTCCAATTAGGAATCATAACATTACTGTATCGATGAATTCAGAAAACTTTAGAAAACATTATTTCTACTTCCCTTTCCCTATGTATATATATTTTGCTTTTTAACTTAGAATTTTCTTTCTAGTAAGAATTATTATCTGTTTTCTGAAAAGTTATACTGTTTGGTCTTTTTCAAAATAGATATGACTAAATGGAACAAACTATATTGCTTTTGACTGAAAGCTGTAGCAAGAAAAATCAAGGTCTGCATAATCTGCAAGATTTCAAATTTGACATATTAGTGAAAAGTCATATCTCTTTCTTTCCGTGTTTATGGTATGATGTATTTCAGAGTGAAAACTGTTATTCTTCCTGGATTAATGGAAGACATTGAAATTTAACTGTCCCAACATAACTCACCCATGCAAGATTTCTTTGCACAATGCCTATGAAGGGCAGTTATCCATCCATCTTTTGAAAATTTCTAATGAAAGTAGGCTCACTGCCTCCCACACAAGCCTGTATTAGTGAACACTCACATGTTAGAGAAGCCTTCTTTTGCTGAGCTTAAATCTGCCTTCCTGGTGCTATTTCATATCAAGGGCTTTTGTTTTATGCTGGGAAATACATCTAATATCTGGTCTCTGTAACAGCCCTTCAATACTGAAGATATCTATTATTCTCCTCATATTTTGTCAAATTACCTCTTTCCAAAATTATATTCATAATTCCTTCATCACAGTTGCTTAATCTTTAAGAATTATGATTGTTTCTTATGCAGTCTCCAATTGAGTACAATATCCCAAGTATTTTCCAGTTGGCACGAAGATTTTCACCCCCTATATTCAAAAGAAGCATCAGCAACAGAAATATAATGCAAACTTTGCATATGTAAGTTTAAATGTTTAATACAAAAAAACAGAAACTGGTGGAATCAATTTACAAATGTAGTTTAACTCAATGAGTCCAAAATATTATTTCATTGTATTTTAAGCATGACACGTAATTAATAGTATACCTTTTTCTGCTTTTTACTAATTCTGGAGAGTGCATTTTACACCCTAGGACTAGCCACATTCAAGTGCACAATAGACATATGTGGCAGGTGGCTACAATGTTGCAAATATGGTTTTGGATTCTTTAATTTTTTAGCTCAACCTAAAAATACATCAGTGTTTTTAAAGTCTCTTTAACAGTTTAAATTTAAACTTATCTGTCATTAATAAAAATACTTAAGTTATCATATCTGTTACTATCCCTCAACCTATATTTTTATTTAAAACTCATTTAAGCATATAGAACAGGAAAGAGCCATAAAATGATACAGACTTGTAATATATTGATGGAGGCCTTTACACATAATACTAATTAATCACAATTCTCTGAGTATAGCTATTTAGCTAGTTTCAAAACCACCTAACTTCACTAGCATTCAGCATATAATCTCCACTTAATTCTACAGTGATTTCTTGAAGTAGTATCCTAAAATGCAATTCAAGTCCTTCATCTCAGGATCTGTGGTAGCCAAGAGAGTCATCAGTGATTCCAATATCTTTGCTTTTCATTGCCTTCTGAGCTCCCATCCCACCTGGAATCACAGCTGTTCCTGAGCTACAAATAGACTATATTGTTAATGATGGTATATGAATTTCAAGACTAGATTAAAAAAAAAAAACATTGCAGGTCCACCTGGTTTCCTTGGATCACCCACTCTAGGGAAAGTCAAACATCTTTTGAGGTCCCAGATGTAGCCCTGTACAGAGGTCCACATGGAAAAAACTGAGGCTCTCAGCAAACAACCAGTTTCTACTTGCCAGCCACGTGAATGAACTACTTTGGTAGTACATCTTCCAGCTTAGTCAAGCCATCAGGTGACTGCAGTCCCCATACCTGGCATCAATCACATGAGACCTCAAGCAGGAAATGCACAACCAAGTCTTTCCAGAATCCTTGATCCACAGAATCAATGATCACAATAAATCCCTCTCTTACAACATGGAATTTGGCATAAATGTAGCACCATTAGGTAACAAGAATAAGATAATACTACTTAGTATTATAGTATTTTGCTAATAACACGCTGTCTCCCAAAATATGTCTTCAGTTCTCTAGTACTATAAACAAATCCTTGAAAAACATAGTGATGTATAAACAAGTAAGCTTTGAGTGTAATGAATATGTTTTCTTCCATTCAATGAATTTAATATGGCAGTTTGTTAAAATCTCTGTGAAGGCTTATAATAGAGAAAACTATTTAACTCAAATTCAACCTTGTCTTTCCTAAATACATTTGGACTCCCTCTATTTTTCCTTCCTGTTAGGCCTTTTACTATCTTGTAGAATCCCAGGTGAAAGAGGATTTTTTGCCAAGCCACACATCATGAGGAAATAGGTTATCATCTTATACAAATATCTGACAGTAATAAAAATAAATACCAGACAAAGGCAGAGACCTATTGAAATAAAGAGTCCATTGATTTGATACACTTATATATGTGGATGTCTACTCTAAGAATGTCAGTCCCAAATTTACCTGTGTATTATAAGTGTATGCAATGCTAAAGAAAAAAAGTAGTTGGGGTCTGCATCTTGCAGTTTAAGAAGAGAATACGACATGCTTGAAATATTCTCTACCTATGAAATACACTACCTATGAATAGATACAATTGTGACTCTGTTATGTTTTACTATTAAAAGATTGTCTTGGGTATTAGTTTTTAGCCATGTCTCACCAACACCAATACCTAGAAACTTATTTTTACTCCATCACTTGCTAATTCTAATCACTTATTATTTCTAGTGTAATATTAACAGCTTAACTAAAACAATTACTTTACATTAAACATGTTTAATTTTTACAAATAGGCTTGCATCCTTAATGGCTTCAGCCTGGATATCTGTCTGCACTTAAAGCAAACAGTGAATATGAATCGGAGAGTTTTCTGTGGTAAGACGAGAATAGAAAAATATGCTAACATATTACAAATTATCCTATTGATAAAACAATTTTGCTAGTTACTTTTTTCTTTACCTTAGAATAACCATTAATGTCCTATAAAATTGCATCATGAAATGAAAAGGAAATTTAAGATTTTTCTACTTATTAGGAAAGTATACATTTATAATACTTTACAGCGGGCATTTAGCAATATGCACTATGAATTTTAACAGTGTAGATAATATGTAAAATAATAATCCTAGTCTAATTTAACTGAAAATGACAAAATACTGGTATGTATTATATTCAAGAGTGTTCATTGCAGAGTTTTTTTTTTAATAGTGTTAGATTAGGTGCTCTAAATTCCAAAGAAATAAAGATGAATAAGTTATTTATAATATAACTACATGAAATGATCATGCAGCTCTTAAAGATATCATTTTTGAAAAATATTTAAGACAAAGGACAATGTTCTTAATGGAATGTTCAGGATAGGAAACTGCATTATACTATTCTTTTCTTTTTTCTTTTAAACCTTTTTTTATTTTAAAATTGTGAGGTACATTTCAGGGTTAGGTATACAAATATTCTCTGTGCAGGTACCCTTGTTGATGAGGTGTGACCCCCTTCCCCAGGCAGATTTCCACTACTGTCAATCCCACCACCCCACCCCCCTTCCCCTCCGCAGTTTCCCTGCTACAGTCAATCCTTTTCTTATAGTATTGCAGTAGTTGTTCA
Organism: Tarsius wallacei; assembly: GCA_963574415.1. Classification (NCBI taxonomy): domain Eukaryota; kingdom Metazoa; phylum Chordata; class Mammalia; order Primates; family Tarsiidae; genus Tarsius; species Tarsius wallacei. The sequence continues at coordinate 14,683 of CAUYQG010102823.1, forward strand.
AGGACCACTTATGAGTGAGAACATGTGATACTCAGTTCTTTGTTTGTGTGAAAGATCACTCAGTATTATAGAATCTAATTCCATCCAGGTTTCTGCGAAGTTCATGATTTCGTTCTTCTTTGTGACTGCATAATATTCCATCATGTATATGTACCACATTTTTTTAATCCAGTCCTCTTTTGATGGGCAGCACGGTAGGTTCGATCAACCTATGTGCGCAGGTATCTTTTTTATAGAGTGATTTGAGTTCTTCCCGGTGTATTCCCAGTAGGGGGATTGTGGGGATTACGGAAGGTCGATTTTCAGGACTTTTAGGAATCGCCACACTGTTCTCCACAGAGGTTGTATTAGTTTGCACAAACTCATGACAAGAAACAAAACTTGAATGAAATAAACCAGCATATTGAAAGTGGTTTTCTCTTAAAGAGGTGGATAAGTACATACATTGTATTTATCTTCTTTTTTTCCCAGTATTTGGAGATCCTCTATTATATACATAACGCTATTTCAAAGCATGCGGTTCAATTAGTGAAAAGCTGATAAATACATTAATAGTGATCACAAAAAAGAACAGCTGGAAATATTGGCTCCCAAATATCTGTTTCAGGTTTCCTCTCTCCATCCTTCCCTCCCTTCATTCTTTCGTCTTTCCTTCCTTCTTTCCTTCCTTCCTTCCTTCCTTCTTTTTTCTACTCTCTTAAAGACTTTTTATTTTTTCTGCTTTATCCAGGAAAAAAATCTAAAACTAATACTAACATATTCTTATACCTTATGATCTATCTTTAATAAAATGTTTAACTAGGAAGACAGTTTAGCAACAGCTACAGCTCCAAACAGGAAAAGGTGCACATTCCATGGGAAATGGAAGGCAGGAAGATTTCCGAATGAACTCAAAGTCCCATATGTTTGAATTCAGTCACTTTCCCAAACTGTACTTTCCCTGGGTTTATCATTCATAGAATTATTTGAAATATCAGTGTATCTCAAGTGTGTGAAGCTTCACAGCCTAGACCATCCCATGACCAAATCATGGATTCTCATAGACTTCTTAAATATGTATCTGTAATTGTAAAGCACTGAAGTATTAAGGCCCAGAATTTAATTAGATAACTCACTAGAGAAGAGTTAACTTTTTAAGTAGCAGTGCATGCAGAATTTATTTTACAGTGATTACTTCTTAGTTAAAACAGATATTTGTATCTTAAGAAGAATTTTGTCTACAGATGAGTAAAAACCTAAACCAAAATGAATACATCTAAACTCTAGAAAGTAACAATGCTGTTCCTTTAGAGGACAGACATCAACATAGCAGATGTAGCCCAGGTATTATCGATTTGTTCCCTCTATTAGACAAGATTTAAGTGATTCATTCAAATATTACTTTTTAATCCAGAAAATGATAATTATTATGCACATTTATGTCCTATGACACAAAAAGTACAGTTTTAATTCTGATAAAACAATAGTAAATTTACAGTCTCTGGCCACAAACAAAAGATATAATAAGTTGACATTGTAAAACAAATATTTGACGTTTACTTAACAGGTATTTTAAATCCAAAAAACAAAAAAATTATAAAAGAGAATTTATTTAAAGAAATTTTTGAAAAATTTGTTTCCACATACTTCATATTTATCATTAAAAATGGTATAAGGCACTGTTGACTTTCCAAGGATAGATTAAAAACGCAATTGTTAAATAATTCAAATATGTTAATAACGTCAAACATACTGGGATATGATCAAAATAAAATAGATTAAATTCAAACTGATTATATACATGATTAACAGAAAAGAATTTTGTCTGATATGGAGAATGCCCAAATACTAGATAGGAAATCTTAACCACAAATATTCTGATCATCAAGGCTTTATTATATAATGATTCTGTCATACTTTGGAATGTTTTTTACTCTTTAAAAATATTTTTAATTTTATAGTATTGAATTTCAATCCAGAATAATGATTTAGATTTACTTGGTTATTTTTGCAAATAAATAAAGAAGCAAATACAAAAAATAAAATGCATGCACACTAAGCCTGGAGAAGTATAATATGTGCTGAATATTGAATGTAATATATGTAATACAAGTTCCATTTATCTTTCAACTAATTAACTAGAATCCAGTTGCTGTTATTTTGAATAAATGGAAAAATAATTATGTTGGAGAACAGAATAAATCCATGAAGATATATATAAGAACTTTCTCAAAATGACAGTATAATCAAAAGATGAAGGGCTTTGTAAGTAGAAAAAGAGAAGGATAGCCGGGCTCAGTGGCTCAGCCTGTAATCCCGCACCTTGGGAGGCTGATGTGAATGGATTGCCTGAGCCCGCGGGTTCGAGGCCTGCCTGGGCAAGCGAGACTTCATCTCTACAATAAATCTAAAAATCAGCCGGGCATGGTAGCGCGTGCCTGTAGTTCCAGCTACTTGGAAGGCTGAGGCGGAAGGATCACCGGAGCCCAGCAGGTCGAGGCTGCGGTGGCCAGGAGCGGCCACTGCACTCCAGTC
>CAUYQG010102828.1:0-21958 GCA_963574415.1 Tarsius wallacei
CATAAACAGAAAACGACAAATAAAAGAAGAAAGAAACAGAAAAAGAAAAGAAAAAAAATTTGGATGGGGGAGCAAATCAAACCCTCACATACACATTCATGCACAAAGGAAAAATATTTTAAAAATAGGTGAACTAACAAATAGTCAAAAAATTTAAAATTTTTTTTTAAAAATTGAAAGTTAAAAGAAAAAAACCCGCCCTCTTGTGGCAGGCTCTATGATTGTTACTCTAATCAGTTCTCTCCTGCAGAGCCACCTCTCACTCTCTCCTCAGTGTCTGAAGCAGGGAAGGAGGAGGGGCAGTAGAGATGGATGGGGCTGCAGTCTTCCTTCCCACTCTTGTATGGTCAGGGAGATCTCCTCCTCCGGTGGGGAGGTACAGGATTGTCTCTTCCCAGGTATGTACTCGCAGGGAGTGCCCCAGCCAGGCCTATCCTGGAATGGAGTTCTCCTATTGCGACTGACGTCCAGACTCTGCCTGGGTTTGTCCCTCTCAGTCGTGGCCCAGCTGTGTGAGTCTGATGTTCAGAGGATTGCTGGGGAGGAAGGGGCCCCCCCGGACTCACCACTGATCTCTTTGGAGTTCTTCCTCATCCTTTTCTGGCCACACCCTTTGTCCCGCAGCTGGATCAGGGTAGGGGGTGGGGCGCCTGGAACTCAGCACTCATCAGGTCCCTCCAAAGTTTGTGCTTTCAGGATATTCCCTCTGGGTCACAATCAATCCCTGAGTAGTTGATCCTCCAGTCACAGAGATTGGGTTTGTTGCTCCAGTAAGCAAGTTGGAGCACTTTCTTGCCCCTCCTACAAGATGGTGGTGGGGTGCCTGTCTTGTCCTCTTCCGTGTGACTTTGCCTCTGGACTCCCTCTACAGCCCCTGTTGCCAGTGCCCTGCCAGGTGCTGAAGTGGTGAGGCAAAGCCAGGAGCCGGCAGTCTCTCCTGCTGCAATGGTGAGGGAGAACCTGGGACGATATTTCTCCCTGCCGCTTTTTCATGGGAATACTTTTGTCCCTTTTAAAAGAAATAATGGTGCTCAGTTTCTGCGACCTGGGAAGAGCCAGGGACAAAGCAGAGAAGCTGCAGCACCAGCTGTTACACCAGGGGCCTATCCACTTGCTCACGAACCCCCACTTAGACAGTCTCTCCCAGCATTTTCTTCCCAGAGATGGTTTGTTGATTAAAAAAAAAAAAAAAGAAAAAGAAAATGGCACTCAGCTTCTGCATCCTGGGAATCACTAGGGTCCAAGCCCAGCAGCTGTGGCACCAGGGCTGCACCAGGAGAGCCCTGACTGCTAAGTGTCTAGTCCTCACTCAGTCAGCCACTCACATACCCACTCACTCAGCAGAACGTACACAAAATTTTCCATACACTCATTCACTCACACAGGGACTCGCATAGTCCTACTGACTTGGCTGCTATCTTCCCGACCTCCTGATATGCATTTTTTAAGAGTATAAATTCAGGGGGTATGTGCACAGGGTTGTTACATGGGTATACTGTGTGATGGTGAGGTTTGGGCTTCTACTGAACCCGTCACCCAAATAGTGAGCATGGTACCCAATAAGTAGTTTTTCAGTCCTTACCCCCTCCCTCTCTCTCATCTTTAGGATCCCTAGTACCTGTTGTTCTCATTTTTATGTCCCTATCTACCCAGTGTTTAGCTACCATTTCTAAATGAGAATATGCGTTATCTGGTTTTCTGTTTTTGCATTAATTCTCTCAGAATAATGGCCTACAGCTGCATCCAAGTTGCTGCAAAGGACATAATTTGCAGGTTGGTTCCATGTCTTTGCCAAGGCAAATAGTGTAGCGATAAACATACAAATGCAGGTATCTTTTTGGTAGAGCAATTTGTGTTCCTTTGGGTGTATGAGTAATGAGATTGCTGGATTGAGTGGTAATTTTATTTTTAGTTCTTTCAAAAATCTCTAAACTGCTGTCCACAGCGCTGAACTGTTTACATTCCCAATAGCAATGTATGAGAATTCCCTTTTCCCCCCACAACCTTGCCAACATCTGTTGTTTTTTTGACTTACTAGCCATTCTGATTGGTGTAAGATGATGTCTAATTGTGGTTTTGATTTGCATTGCTCTGATGATTAGTGATGTTGAACAGACGCTTCTTTTGAGAAGCATCTGTTCATGTCTTTTGCCCGCTGTATTTGTCTGTTTTGCATTGCTATAAAGGAAGCTGGGTAATTTATAAAGAAAGGTTTATTGGGCTCTCAGGTCTGCATAGTGCCAGCATCTGCTCAGCTCCTGGTGAGGCCTCAAGAAGCATTTTCTTGTGGTGGAAGGCAAAAGGTGTCAGCATGTCAGATGGCAAGAGCAGAAGCAAGAGAGAGAAGGGAGGTGCCAGGTTCTTTAAACGCTCAGCTCTCATGTGAACTCACTCATTACTAATTGCCACAAGAATGGCACCAAGCCATTCATAAGGGATACACCCTTGTGACCCAAACATCTCCCTCTAAGCGATTCCTCCAACATTGGGGACCGCGTTTCAACATGAGATTTGGTGGGGACAAACATCCAAACTATATCACCCACTTTTTAACGAGGCCATTTTTTTCCTCGTTGATTTGTTTTCTTACAGATTCTGAATACTAGTCTTTGTTGGGTACATAGTTTACAAATATTTTCTCTCTTTCTATAGATTGTCTGTTCATTCTGCTGATAGTTTATTTTGCTGTGCAGAAGCTCTTTAGTTTAATTAGGTCTCGCTTATCTTTTTTTTTCTGTATTTGCTTTTGAGAACTTGGTCATAAATTTGTTGCATAGACTGATGGCCAGAAGAGCGTTTCCTAATTATCTTTTAGGATTTTATAGTTTGAGGTCTTATATTTAAGTATTTAATCCGTCTTGCGTTAATTTTTGTGTATGGTGAGAGGTAGGGTTCCAGCTTCATTTTTTTCTGAATAGCCAGTGTTTCCAGCACTACTTATTGAATAGGATAGGGTGTCCTTTCCCCAATGTTTATTTTTGACAATCAGCTGATTGTAGATGACCAACTTTATTTCTGAATTTTCTATTCTGTTTCGTTGTCTGTGTTTCTATTTTTATACCAGTACCATGCTGTTTTGGTCATATAGGCTTGTAGCAAAGTTTGAAGTCTGGTGATGTGATGCGTCCAGCTTTGTTCTTTTTGCTTAGGATTGCTTTGGTTATTTGAGCTCTTCTTTTTCCATATGAATTTTAGAATTGCATTTTTTTGAATCTGTCAAAAATGATGCTGATAATTTGAAAGAGATTATGTTAACCCTGTAGATTGCTTTGAACAATATAAACATTTTATTGATATTAATTCTTCCAGCCCATGAGCATGGAATGTTTTTCCATTTGTGTCATTTTGAGTTCTTTCAGCAGTATTTTGTAGTTCTTTTTGTAGACATCTTTCAGCTCCTTAGATGTATTCCTAGATTTTTAATTTTTTTGTGACTATTGTTAATGGGTTTGTGTTCTTGATTTGGTTCTCAGCTTGAATGTTGTTAATGTATAGAAATGGTGCTGATTTTTAAAGATTGATTTTGTATTCTGAGATTTACCAAAATTGTTTATTAGGTCTAGGCATCTTTTGGTAGAATCATTAGGGTTTTCTAGATATAGAATTATATAATCTGTGAAAAGAGATAATTTGACTTCCTTTTTTTCTTTTTAAAAAATATTTTATTTTATTTTAGAGTTGTGGGGTATAAGTGAGGATTTACTACATAAGTAAGTTGCATGCAGGAGAAGTTTGGGCTTCTAGCTGGTCCTTTCTCCCCTTGATAGTGGAGCTAGTATCCAGTGTATTGCCACGTGTCCTCCTTCTTCCCCGGCAGTGTCCAGCATCTCCCAATCCTAGCCTTGTGCTTGTGTGACCTTGTGCTTGTGCTCACTTATGAGTGAGGACATGTGGTATTCAGTTCTTTGTTCCTGTGATAGTTCACTTAGCATGATGGTCTCCAGCCACATTCATGTTGCTGTGAAGGCCATGATTTTGTTCTTCTTTATGGCTGCATAATAATCCATCATGTGTATTACCATATTTTGTTTATCCACTACACTTTCAGTGGGCAACTGGGTTGGATCCATGTTTTTGCTTTTGTGAACAGTGCTGCAATGAACATATGTGTGCAGGTATCTTCTTGGTAGTGATTCATGTTCCTCTGGGTATATTCCCAGAAGAAGGATTGTTAGATAGTATGGAAGCTTAGTTTTTAGTTCTCTGAGATGTCACCACACTGATTTTCACAAAGATTAAACTAGCTTACATTCCACCAACAGTATAGAAGGAATCCCTTTTTTCTACAGCCATGCCAGTGTCATTGTTTTTTTGACTTTTTAATGATAGCCATCCTTAGTGGTGTTAGGTGGTATTTCATTGGAGTTTTGATTTACATGTCTCTGATGATTAGGGAGGCTGAGCATTTTTTTCATACATTTCTTGTTTGCCTAAATGTCTGTCTTTGAGAGTGTCTGATCGTGTCCTTTGCCTACTTTTTAATGGGGTTTGTTGTCCCCTGTCAATTCATTTGAATTACTTGTAGATCCTGGATGTTAGGCCTCTGTCTGATGTATAGCTTGCAAATATTTTTCCCATTCTGTGGGTTGTCTCTTTACTCTTTTGATGGTTTCTTTTGCTGTGCAAAAACTTTTCAGTTTAATAAGGTCCCACTTGTCAATCTTAGCTTTTGTTGCATTTGCTTTTGGGGACTTGGCCATGAATTTATTGACTACTCTGATGTCCAGGAGGGTGTTCTCTAAATTTTCTTCTAATATTCCTATAATTTGAGGTTTTACATTTAAGTCCTTAATCCATTTTCAGTTAATTTTTATATACAGTGATAGGCAGGGTTCCAGTTTTATTCTTCTGCATGGGGCTAGCCAGTTTTCCCAGTACCATTTGCTAAATAGGATTTCTTTTTCCCAATCTTTGTTTTTGATGGCTTTGTTGAAGATGAGTTGGTTGAAGGACTATGGTTTTATTTCTGGATTTTCTGTCCTGTTCCATGTGTCTATTCCTGTATCCATACTATGCTGTCTTGTTTAATGTAGCCTTGTAATAAAGTATGGAAGTGTGATGCCTCCAATTTTGTTCCTTTTGCTGTAGATTGCTTTACCCATTCAGCTTCCATATGAATTTCTGTATTGTCTTTTCTAGGTCTGTGAAAAATGATGTTGGCAATTTGATAGGGATTGCATGAATCTGTAATTTGTCTTGGGTAGGATGGACATTTTATGATACTGATTCTTTCAATCCATGAGCATGGAATGTTTTTCCATTTATAAGTGTCATCCTTGATTTCTTTAAGCAGTGTTTTGTAGTTCTCTTTGTAAGGATCTTTCACTTTTTTGGTTAGGTGGATGCCAAAGTATTTTTATTTAATTTTTTTGTGACTATTGTGAATGAAATTGTGTTTTTGCTTTGGTTCTCAGCCTGTTTGTTGTTGGTTTATAGTAATGCAACTGTCTCTTTTGCATTGATTTTGTATCCCAAGACCTTACCAAAGTCATTTATTAGTGTGAAGAGGTTTTTGACAGTCTTTCTAGGGTTTTCTAGGTAGGTATAGAATCATATAATCTGCAAAGAGGGATGACTTAACTTCCTCTTTTTGTGTTTGGAGACTCCTGATTTCTTTCTTCTGCCTGACTGCTCTGGCTAGAGCAATTGAGTAGGAGGGATGAGAATGATCATCCTTGTCTTGTTTCAGTTCTTAGGGAAAATGCTTCCAGCTTCTGCCCATGAAGCATGATGTTGGCTGTAGATTTGTCATAGATAGCTTTTATCTATGTTCTTTTGATGCTTGGGTGTTTAAGGGTTTTTATCAGGAAGGGATGCTGGATTTTGCTGAATGCTTTTTCTGTGTCTGAGGTAATCATATGATTCTTGGTTTTATACCTGTTTATGTGATGAATTATGTTAATAGACTTAGGTATCTTGAACCAGGCATGCATCCCAGGAATGAAGCCCACCTGGTCATGATAAATGATCTTTGAAAGGTGTTTTTGGATACAAGTTGCTAGAATCTCGTTGAGAAGTTTTGCATTTTCATCAGGAAAATTGGCTTGTAGTTTTCTTTCCTTGTTGGGTCTTTGCAGTTTTGGGTATCGGGATGACATTAGCTTCGTAGAATGAGCTAGTAAGAATTCCTTCTTCCTCGATTGTCTGAAATACTTTCAATAGAATTGGTATCAGCTCTTCCTTGTATGTCTTGTAGAATTCAGTTGAGAAACTATCTGACCCAGGGCTTTTTTTGGTAGAATTTTTAAATAACAGTCAACTTCTTGGATAGTTATTGATCTGTTTAGGGTTTTAATTCTTCCTGTTTCAACCTTGAGAGATTATGTGATGCCTGGAATTCCTCTATTTCCTCTAGGTTTTGTAGTTTATTTTCATATGGATGTTATAGTAATCTCTGATAATCTTTTGAATTTCTTCAGGGTCAGTTGTGACATTGCCTTTTTGGTTTCTAATTGTGTTTATTTGAAATTTCTCTCTCTTTTTTAAAATCAGTGTGGCTGGGGTCTTCCAAGCTTATTTATCCTTTCAAAGAGCTGGCTTTATGTCATGTTGATCCTTTCTGTAATTTTTTTGGATTATATTTCATTCAATTTTGACTTTATTTTAGTAATTCGAATTTTTCTACTAAATTTAAGATTTAATTGTTCTTGTATTTCCAGCTCCTGTAAGTGTGATGTTAGTCTTTTTACTTAAGATCTATTTTTCTTTATATGAGCATGAAATGTTATAAAATTCCCTCCTGGCACCACTTTCATGGTATCCAGAGAATTTGATATGCTGTGTCTTTGTTTTCATTTGTTTCCAGGGATCTTTTTATTTTTTACCTTGATTTCTGTGTTAACCCTAAATTCATTCAGAAGCATTTGTTTAATTTCCATGAATTTGTGTCTTTTGAGGGGTTCCTGCTAGTGATGATATTTTATTTTTTTTCAACTGTGGTCTGAGAAGATGCTTTGTATTATTTCGGCCTTTTGAAATTTGTTCACACTTGATTTATGCCAAAAAATGCAAGCAATCTTAGAGTGTGTTTCATGTGCATGAGTAGAATGTATGTTCTGTAGTTGTTGAATGAAGTGTTCTGTGGATGTCTATTAGTTCCAGTTGGTCAAGTGTTGAGTTAAGGTTCTGTTTCCTTGTTTTTTGCCTTGTTGATCTGTCTAGTGCAGTTAGAGGGGGTATTATAGTCTCCAATTATAATTGTATAATGTCTATGTCTTCTCTTAGTTTAAGTAGCATTTTAAAAAATAATTTTGGGTGTTCCTGTGTTTGGTGCATATATATTTAAGATGGATATTTCTTGCTGGTGGATTGAGCCTTTTGTCATTATGTAGTATCTTTTAAAACTTTTATTGGTTTGAAGTCTGTTTTGTCTGACATAAGATGAGGTACCTCTGCTCTTTTTTGTTTTCCATTTACCTTGAAACTCTTTCTCCAGCCCCTTACTTTGAGCCTGTGGGTGTCCTTTGCAGTGAGATGAATTTCCTGGAGGCAGCAAAATGTTGCATGATGTTTTCTTATCCAGTTTGCTAATCTATGCCTTTTGAGTGGCATTTTCAGTCCATTCATATTCAAATTAATTATTGACATGTGAGGGTTTATCCTGGTCATAATGCCCTTTAGAGGTTGCTTTGCTTTTTTTTCTTCATGTTTTGTGGTTGATCTGTATGCTCTGTTGATCTATGCTTGCCTGTGCTTTTGCAATGGGTGGAAATGCTCTTTTGTTTCTGTGTTTAGAACTTTCTTAAGCATTTCCTAAAGGACTGGTATGGAGGTAGCATATTCTCTTACGGATTGGATGCCTGAGAGGGATTTTAAGTCTCCTTCATTGATGAAGCTTAGATCAACAGGGTAGGAAATTATTGGCTGGAGTTGCTTTTTTTTAAAGATTGTTAAAGATGGGACCCCAGTCCCTTCTGGCTTGTAGGGGTACTGCTGAATAGTCTGCTGCAATTCTGATGGCTCTTCCCGAGTAGGTGGTCTGTCCCTTCTCTCTAGCTGCCTTTAGGATTTTTTCATTCATGTTTTCCTTGTGGAGACAGATTACTTTGTGTCTTAGGGATGGTATTCTTATGTAATACCTTGCAGGGTTTCTCTGAATCTCTTGTGTTTGGATGGTTACCTCTCCAGTGACACAGAAGAAATTTTCTTGGATGACTTCTTCAAAGACTTTTTCTAGGGTTTTCCTAGTTTCTTCTTCTGTCTTAGGGATGCAAATTAACTATAGTTTTGGTCTCTTTTACATAATCTCAAACCTCTTGTAGCCTGTGTTCATTCTTGAGCCTTTTCTCTTTGCTTTTGTCAGATTGAGTTAATTCAACGTTTTGATCCTCAAGTTCTGAGATTCTTTCCTCTGCCCGGTCAAATTTGCTGCCTAGGTCTGTCATTGTGCTTTGGAATTCTAGGAAGGATTTCTTCATTTTCAGGATTTCAGATTGGATTCATCTAATACTGCCTAGCTTAACTTTTATTTCCTGCACTGCTTTTGTTGCTTGAGTGATCTATGCGTTCATCTTCTTGTGGGTTTCCTTGTGTTTTTGCCATTCTTAGTCTGAATTCTATGTCTGTCATCAGGGACAAGTCATTTTGCATGGGTTCCATTGTTTGGGGTCTGGGAGGATCTTTTGTGGGCAATGTCTCATTAAGGCTTTGGGAAATGCCCGTATTTTTCCACTGGTTCCTCCTCATTTGTGAGGATCAATGTTTCTCCTTTTATTACCATTTTTTGTTTTGTTGTTATTTAGTTAAATACAGTTGCTACTTTTGTGGGATTTTATTTTTATTTTTAATTTTTATCCCACAGGATGCTTCCTTGTTGTGTTGAACTCCTCCTTTGTGGGGGAGGGGGGAGTGGTAGACTGTGAGGGCCTGACCAGTGTGGGTACTGCTGCTCTTCTGGGTCTAGCTGTCTTAGGGCCTTTTCTGCCATACAAAAGAGTTTCCACAGGGAGAGAGGACTGCCAGGACCACAGGTGACTTCATCTACCACCTCCAGCTCTGCCTCTCCTGCTATGCAGGGCTAAGAACACAAAGTGAATTTCTGCAAAGTTTTTTCCATGGTGAGACTGCATTCTGATCCCCAGTTGCAAGCTCTCTGTGGGGATCAGGAAGAAGGAAGGGCAATGGTGGCACCACCCATTTCCTAGAAGCACTCTTGTGGGGAGATAGGGGATACCGAGTCTTCCTCTTTACTCCCCCGCCCCACTAGAGGCTGATCTGTGTTCAGAACTTCAAAGCAGCAGAATCTTCCATAGCTTGCTGCAAACCAGCACATGCCACAGTGAGACCTCCCCTTGGAGCAAGTGAAACCAGTAGGTGATCTTTCTTGGTCTGTGGACTGGCCACCAAGTGCTACCCATGGGGTACAAGCTCTGAGAGATTGATTGCCCATGGGTGTTCAGAGTTTGGATAGGTTCCCAGCACCACATGGGGTCTGGTAGCATGCCATTGTGTCATATTCAGCCACCTTCCACATGGGACTGAAGTCTCATGTGACTGGAGGGAGAGGAACCCTTGCAGATCATATCACTAGCACACACCCCCTCTTACATATAAGGCAGGACTGAAATTCTGATGTGGGCCTGACACTGATAGAGTAGACAAGTTAGACTAGGAAAACTTTAGGGCTGTAGGAAAGTTCCAAACCTATTGATGTCTGCAGCAGATGGTGCAAAACCTTGCATTCAAGCAAGATGGCCAAGCTATAGAAAACTTCACACCTACCTAACTGCTAGACTCTTATCAGATAACCTGCAGCACAGTAGTCCATCTATCCAGGATGCTTGCAGTTGGGAGGCGATCGCCAAGACAGGAACTGGCTTAGAGACCACCTGGAGCATGAGCATCAATAGCCAGGGTTGATCCACAATGATCATGACCTACTTTTGCCGTCATTATAATACTACTAACATAAAATTACCCTGGGGGAGCCACCCACTTCCATCATATACCTGACACCATGACAGTACCAGTACGACCCTATAAGGCCTAAAACTCCCCCACCCGACATGGAGGAGTAACAGTTACCCAGCCCAAAAGACCACTCATTTCTAAGAAAAAACCACTACAGAACACACCCCTCAATACACCTAAGAATGCAGATTATAGCTCAACAATAGTTATGTGCAGAAGCAACAACTTCTGTAGTCTGTTTCTGCCCATTCTCCCCTCCTGGGAATGTACTATTCTTTGCTTAATAAAGCTACCTGCTTGTCTTGATACTTTGTGTGTCTGTTTGTGAATTCTTTCCAAACTTGAACGCAAGAACCTAGTTATCAACATCAACCCATCATTCCACGCTGGGAACTGCACCCCTTCTCCTGTAGCACCTGGTGAGGATGGGGCCTTCTGGCTCCAAAGCCAGCCTCCTGCTGTCTCTCCTCCTTGCTTCCTATGTGTCTCAATAGTCCTCTGTGGGATGTGGGGTGCATTCTCCATCTCAGCCTGCCTAAACTGTTGGGTGTCACAGGCTTCTGGGACTTTCCTCATCCGCTCTGCACAAGAGGTGCCAGTTGGCTACTACTGGATGGTCATCTTGAATCACTTCCCCCTTTTTTCCTATTTAGATGCCTTTTGTTTCTTTCTCTTGCTTGATTGCTCTGTCTAGGGCTTTATACTATGTTAAATAGGAGTGATGATGATGATGATTATTTGTTTCACTCTGTCACCCAGGCTAGAGTGCAGTGTCATGATCACAGATTACTATAACCTCAAGCTCCTGGGATCAAGTGATCCTCCTGGTTCAGCCTCCCAAGCAGCTGGAACTACAGGCTTGTGCCACCATTTCTAGCTAATTAAAAAAAAAAAGTTTTTCTAGAGATGGGAGTCTCGCTATGTTGCCCTGGCTGTCTCAAACTCCTGACCTCAAGTGATCCTCCTGTCTAGGACTGCCAAAATGCTGGAATTACAGGCATGAGCCACCACACCAAGGGCTTTCTATTGACTAGACTGGAGCATGGGTTTTAGAATCAAAGTAGCTATCACTGAACTACATGAGTCCTAATTCTACCACCAGTTATCTGAGGAATACCAAAGTATTTTGTTCTTGCTGAGGAAGTCAGAGAAGTCAGCACATTTGGGCCACTGTCTTGCTTGAAGATGGCCTAGACCAGGGTTGGGGCAGGAGTTGGGTCTGACCACTGGAGGGGAAAAGTAGAAAGAGAGGAGGAAGTAGCAGGAGTGGGAAGGGTGCCCAGCGGCAGGTCTTGTTGAGGTTAACTTGCCCCATGATGGTCTGGAGCAAAAGGGCAGAGCCTAAGAGAGGCAGGTCTACTTGGAGGGAGCACATCCTGCCTCAGCCGAAACTTTGTGATGTGACACACAAGTGACAAGTCAGATGCAAGGGGTAGGGGGGAGACAGAGAGAGAGAGAGACTGACTCAGTGAATGCGGGACCTGGTAGGCACAGTGAGTCTGTTCAGTAGTAAAGATGTCCTCACCGGAATCTGTCCCAATTAAATTTTCGTGGAGAAAAAAATAAGCCAAGGGGCGGTGGAAGAAGGCTGAAAACCGATTCTACCTATGTTTTTCATTATTTGGTCATGAAACACATTTGTCGTGGGACACCTTTTAATAGCCGGATTCAGGGAAGTGAAGTCGGATTCAGTGAAATGTAATTTGAAAAATACTGCTCTAGACCACTGGGCCCCTCTGGCCCCTAAATCTTCACCTGCTTCTGCTCTCTGCTTACTTCAGGCCCTGGAGTCTATACACCCCTGGGCTCCCAGCTGCCTCTCTGTCTCTCCCATTGCTCTACCCAGAGTTATGATCCCTGGTTTTAACTCATGTCCTGCTTTCATTCTTTCTTTGCTCCAATTTATCTTTAACTTTATATCTATATCTTTTCAGTACTTTGAAAAGTCACTTTAAGTCCTTTCTTAAATGATGGCTGAGTGAGAACATCATTATGTACAAACCTAAGATGTCTCTGGATTCTCATCTCGCCCTCAAGATCTAGATAATCTATGCTCCATCCCTCTTGGCCCATCTCAACAGAAGCCTTCTTTTTTTTTTTTTTTTTTTAATTCACACTCTGTTGCCCAGACTGGAGTGCAGTGACATGCTCCCGGCCACCGTAGCCTCGACCTGCTGGGCTCCAGCGATCCTTTCGCCTCAGCCTTCCAAGTAGCTGGAACCACAGGTGCGCGCTACCACACCCAGCTAATTTTTTTGATTTATTGCAGAGATGAGGTCTCACCAAGTTGCCCAGTCGAGTCTCGAACCTGCGGGCTCAGGCAATTCACTCACCTTGGCCTCCCAAAGCGTGGGATTACAGGCTGAGCCACCAAGCCCGGCAACAGAAACCTTCTTCACATCCTCACTCTTCTGTCTGGAAACCTCTTTAACTAGATCATTGAGTTTGTCAGGTACACTTTATATTTCCACATTACTGCAGGTGAGAGTTTTACAGAACTTTCCACCACTATATAACAAGGATCTCCTTTCCTCCAGCTTCCATGAGTGCGCATTTTTCTCTTTCCTGTAAGCCCCACTGGCAGCAACCTGGGGACCTTTAGGCTTCCACGTACACTGCTCAATCCCACAGACAACACTGCATGTTTTCTGTTTTTGTTATGACAGCATCCCACTTCAAAATCTGTTCTAGTTACCCTACTGTGAAAACACACACACACACACACACACCAAAGTAGTGAGCTGAAACAACAAAAGGCATATTTTATTTTGCATTGCATCTGTGGTTTGGACAGAGTTCATGGGAGATGACTTGTGTCTGCTTTGGATGGGCATCTCCTGATGCGCCTTGACTGGGGCTGGAGGACCTACTTCTTTTTTTTCTTTTTTTTGAGTCAGAGTCTCACTCTGTCACCCTGGCTGAAGTGCAGTGGCACACTCACGGTCACCACAGCCTCAGCCTGCTGGGCTTAGGTGTTCCTTCCGCCTCAACCTTCCAGGTAGCTGGAACTACAGTGCCTCCATGCCTGGCTAATTTTTAAGTTTATTGTAGAAATGAGGTCTCGCTAAGTTGTCCAGGCTGGTCTCGAACCCCTGGGCTCAGACAATTCACTCGCCTCTGCCTCCCTAAGTACTGGGATTATAAGCATGAACCACCACGCCTGGCCCAGATCAATTTCTGACATGGTGCATCACATGGCTGGTTGGCTGACTGAGGCTGGCCCATAACTTAAGGCCTGGAAAGCAGCACAGTGCCACTTCTGCCATATTCTATTGGTCAAGCAGTCACAGACTCCAGAATCAAGGAAAAAGGACCTAGACTCCACCTTTTAATGGGAGGAGTGTCAAAGAATCCTGGGAGCATATTTTAAAAGCCTCATACCTGTACTACCATCAAAAGGTTGACTATTTTTGCCAACTTGGCTGCTGCCTCTGGCCCCAGTGGCCCAGAGATTTTTTCTTTCCTCCCTGGCTGCTTTCTAAAAATTCTAAGAACATATCCCGCCCCTCCCTCCACCCCCACTTTATAATGTATAACATTTCAGCTCCCTCCAATCTGATATCAATGCATGGGGTTTAACTTGTCTTGTCAGGATGCCAGTGTGCCCAGCTAACTCAAAGGCCTAAGAGAAGCTTGGAAGTTTCTGTCTTTTCCTTTCCCCTGCCATCACAGTCTGTGCTAGGGGAGGAGACAAAATAGAGGTTTACTTCTCTTTAATATAAACTATGTTACTATTATAGATACTTCAATCAATTTTTTTTTAAGTAGAAGTCTCACTCTGTTTCCCAGGCTGGAGTACAGTGGCATGCTCTTGGCCACTGCAGCCTTGACCTGCTGTGCTCAGATGATCCTTCTGCCTCAGCCTTCCAAGTAGCTGAAAACACAGGCGCGCACCAATAAGCCCAGCTATTTTTTTTGTTTTTGGATTTATTATAGAAGCGAGGTCTCACCAAGTTGCCCAGACTGATCTCGAACTCGTGGACTCAGGCAATCCTCTCTCTTCCGCCTTCCAAAGTGCTGGGATTACAGGCGTGCGCCACTGTACTTGGCTAACTTCAATCAATTTTGGTCAAATAGGCTTTGTTGCCCTCTTTCCTTTGAATGAATACATGGTCTCGCAACTTCTATAGGCTCCATGGAGCTGGCCTCCTGCTCCTACTTCTTGGTTTGTACCTTCCCTGGTCCTCCAAGCCTTGACTCTGTAAATCCTTCTCCTCAACTCCCTGCTGTCATATTCCCATGAGAGTTGAGAAACTTAAAGATTGAAAAAGGAGACTAAAAATAGCTGTCACACAGTTTTCACAAATACAAAAGCATTCACAAACACTTTCACTTCCCTTTTTTACTTTCTAGGTGAGTCAGTTCAGACTTCTTGTTCTGGCCGTAGGGAGCCATTTTGTGAAGCCCAATTTGGGCGTGGGTAAGCACAGATGTTTCCTGATGGTGAGTCATCCATTCTTGGGCTTCTGTGGTCTACAAAGTAGCAGGACCAGGAGGCCAGCAGGTGGAGGTAGCAAATGAACAGAGGATTAATCTTTTTGTCTTCCTTCCTTTGTCTTCACGATGTGGGTTTTTTTTTTTTTTTTTTGAGTTGGAGTCTCACTCTGTCGCTCAGACTGGAGAGTGGCCACTGCAGCCTTGACCTGCTGGGCTCCGGCGATCCTTCCGCCTCAGCTTTCCAAGTAGCTGGAACTACAGGCGCGCGCTGCCACGACCGGCTAATTTTTTTTTTTTTTTTTTTGCAGAGATGAGTTCTCGCCAAGTTGCCCAGGCGGGTCTCGAACCCACGGGCTCAGGCAATCCACTCACCTCGGCCTCCCAAAGCGCTGGGATTACAGGCTGAGCCACCGATCCCGGCCAACACAGTGTTGGTTTTTATATTTACTTACTTATACCCAGTTTCATTCTAAAACTACTTTAAACTGGGTTACAAAAACAATTACAAATTGCAAAGTAGGAAAAACTAAACTGTAAAATCAGGTAAAAAGTGGCAAATTATGGCCAGGCACGATAGTTCACACCTATAATCCTAGCACTTTGGGAGGCCAAGTGAGAGGATTGCCTGAGTCCACGGGTTCGAGACCAGCCTGGGCAACATGGCGAGACCTCATCTCTACAATAAATCAAAAAATTAGCCAGGCATGGTAGCACATGCCTGTAGTTCCAGATACTTGGAAGGCTGAGGTGGAAGGATCACCTGAGCCTAGCAGGTCGAGGCTGTGGTGGCCATGAGCACGCCATTGCACTCCAGCCTGGTCGACAGAGTGAGACTCCAACTCAAAAAAAAAAAAAAAAAAAAAAAGTGGCAAATTATAGCTTCTGGTGAGATGCTACCTACCCTGACTTATTCAATTGCAAATGTTACCTAGGTGGAATAAAAACAAATTCTAGGGTTCTTTTTTATTGGCTTTGTTTCATTTCTCTTGATGTAGACCTAGGAGTATAGTTGCTGGGATATAGCGTAGCTTTTTTTTTTTTTTTTTTTGAGTTGGAGTCTTGCTCTGTTGCCCAGACTGGAGTGCAGTGGCCGCTCCCAGCCACCGCAGCCTTGACCCGCTGGGCTCCGGCGATCCTTCCGTATCAGTAGCCTCCCGAGTAGCCGGAACTACAGGCACGCGCTACCATGCCCAGCTGATTTTTTGATTTATTGTAGAGATGAGGTCTTGCCAAGTTGCCCAGGCGGGTCTCGAACCCGTGGGCTCAGGCAATCCACTCACCTCAGCCTCCCAAGGTGCGGGATTACAGGCTGAGCCACCGAGCCCGGCTTAGGGTAGCTTTAGTAGCCATTGCCAGTTTTCCAAAGTAAGGACATTAATTTTCACTCCATTGGCAACGTGTGAGTGTTCCAATTACTATATTCTTCTCAACATTTGATATTGTTACTTTAAAAAGATTTCTTTCAGCCATTTTTGTGGATATCTAGTGGTATCTCATTGAAGTTTTACTTTGCACTTCTCTGATAAGCAATACTTTGAGCACCATTTAATATGCTTATTTGTCATTTGGACATCCTCTTTCATGAAATTCTTTCTATTTTGCCTATTTTTCAAAAATTGGGGATAATATTCTAGGAGTTCTATATATTTACATGTGAGTATTCTTTCGGATATATGTATTACCAATATCTTTGCACATTCTGTGGCTTTTCTTTTCACTCTTTAAAGTGTCTTTTGATGAATAAAAGTTTTTAATTTAAGTAAGTCTAATAGGTCAATAATTTCTTTTATGTTTAATATATCTGGGGTCTTGTGTAAGAAATCTTTGCCTGTCTCAAACCAAGAAAATATTATCCTACATAGTCTAGAAGCTTTATTATTTTATCTTTTATATTTAGGGCTATGATTCACTTGAAATTAATTTTTGCGTATGGCATGAGGTAAGGTGTTCAATTGCTCCAATACCATTTCATGAAAGGACCATCCTTTTCTCATTGGAATGCAATGTGTTTGTTGTAAATTTGGTGACCATATGTGTGTCTGTTTCTGTACTCTCTATTGATCTATATGCTTATCTTTGTACCCATATAATTTTGTCTTGATTACTATAACTTTATATGAAGTTAAGCATAGTGATTCCTTTTTAAGACTCTCTCGGCGAATACTGGTGTTTTTCATTTTCATTTATGGTTTAGAATCAGTTTGTCACAAAAAAATCACATTTTCCACAAAAATTCTCTCTGCATTTTACTAAAATTATATTGAATCTATAGGTCAGTTGGTGAGAACATCTTAATATTTAATCTTCTATCCACAAACATACCTATTTTGGCTTTCTTTAATTTATCTCCATAAGAGTTTTGTGTTCTTGCTTATCTTTTGTCAGATTTATTTTTATTGTTGATGGTTTTTTATGCTTCCGAAACTGAAATTAGTTTTCTTTTTTTTTTTTTTTTTGAGTCAAGGTCTCACTTTGTTGCCCAGGCTGGAGTGCAGTGGCACAATCATGACTCACCATAGCCTTGAACTCAAGTTCAAGTGATCCTCCCATCTCAGCCTCCCAAGAAGGTGCATACCACCATACCTGGCTAACTTCTCAATTTTTTTTTGTAGAGACGAGATATTGCTATGTTGTCCAGGTTGGTCTCGAACTCCTGGGCTCAAGCAATCCTTCTGCCTTAGCCTCCCAAAGTGCTAAGATTACAGGCATGAGCCACCATGCCCAGCCTAGTTTTCTATTTTTATTTCAACTTGCCATTTGCTAGCATATAGAAATACAGTCGATTTTTGTGTATTAACCTTGAATCCAGTTCTAAACCTTACGAAATTACTAATCAATGCCTATAGTTTATCAATTCTTTTACATTTTCTAAGTATATGGTCATCTGCAAATAATAGTTGTTATATTTCTTCTGTTTTTAGATTTATACTTTTTATTTCTATTCCTCAGCTTATTGCATTGGCTAGGATTTCTAGTAAGTTTTAAATGGAAATAGGGATGGTAGGCATGTTTGTCTTATTCTCAGATTAGTGAGAAAATATTTACTATTTCTTATTTAAGTATAATGTTAGCCATAGGGGTTTGTTTGTTTGTTTATACGCTTTATTGGATTAAAACAGTTACTTTCTATTCTTAGTTTTCTGAGAGTTTTAAAAAAACCATGAACAGATGTTGGATTTTATCAAATGCTTTTTCTAGATCTATTGAAATTATTATATGGTTTTCTTATTTATTTTTACCAATGTGGTGCTATACATTCCTTGATTTTTAAATGTTAAATAATTCTTGCATTTCTGGACTAAGTCCTACTTAGTCATGATGCATTATTCTTTTTTTGCCTGTTATTGGATTTGACTTGCTAATGTTTGGTTGCAGTTTTCTCATCTTTGTCCATGAGAGATAGTGACCTGAACTCTTCATTTTTGTAATGTCTTTGTCAGGTTTTTGTACCAAGATTATGCTGTTCTTCTGCAAATTGAGGTATATTCTGTTTTTCTTTATTCACTGAAAGCATTTGTGTAAGATTGGTAATATCCTCTCCTAAATGTATGTTTTGAAGAATTTATAAGTGATCTGGGTCTGGAGTTTTTCGGCTGGGAAAGGCATCTTGAAAACTTGATGTTTATTTTCTCATTGTATTTTTTTCTTTAGGATGTTTGCAGTGGTTCAGAAGAAGATCCTTTTCAATCATTTCAAGGAAAATAAAGTGGAGATAGCAAATGCCATAACGAAGCTATTTCCCTTCCTCGAAAGCCTCAGAGACCACTCCTTTATCACCGATAAAATGTATACGGTAAGTGAAATTTATTATATCACCTTGTCATAATCTAGTCCCACATTGATTTATGCTTGGCATCTTGGATTCAAAATTTAATATATTATTAACTGTCTGAAAGGCCTGTGAATGCCTTTCATGGGAAGGCCCTTTTCTGTTAGTTAATGATAAGGTGCAAGGTGACAGGGCAAACAGATGTCATTAAAGATACTTCTATTTCTAGTTGAAGCCCTTCTCTTTTGTAGCAAGTGTTGAGGTGGGAGTGAATGGTAATGGTGAGATGGCTGGAGTGAAACTCATATGCTCTGCAAATGCACAGTAGTTTATACATCATACGAAAATAAAATAAAAACAAAATTAAGATAAAAGAATGGGAGCAATATTTCATTGTAATGTTCACTAATGTCAGATGAAATCCCTCGGGGATATGTGCCATGATAAAATAAATTTCTGCCTTGCTATTGCCTCCTCTAAAGTGTTTAAATTTTGTTAAGTGGTTTTGGAACCTTAAAGATCAAGTAAATTTGATCAGTGGGCCTTTCTGGAAATATAGAGAAGGAAGCCATATCTTCAGTGTGTGATTATGCTCTTACCTTTGTATACTTTATAGCAAGGACAGAACCATCTCCCTACTTCCTGGAGCCTGTTCAGAATTTCTCATACCTGGGTGGAGAAAGAGGGGAGGGAGAGTGTGGAGGCAGTGATTGCTGTGTAATCAACAGAATTGCTGTCAGATTAATTCCTGAAACATCCTAGGCAGGATGAGAACTCAAAAGTCAAGAGGAAGAGTTTACTTTCTTTTTAAAGCAGTTGACAGAATATTTAAAGTTTTAAAATATTTCATGAAAAATAGTCTGTCTCAGGGGCCCCAACCCATAGGCCATGGACTGGTACTTGCCTGTGGCCTGTTAGGAACCAGGTGGCATAGCAGGAGGTGAGCAGTGGGTGAGTGAGCAAAGCTTCAGCTGTATTTACAGCCACTCCTTTTTGCTCGCATTACCACCTGAGCCCCACCTCCTGTCAGATCAGCAGTGGCATTAGATTCTCATAGGAGCATGGATCCTATCGTGACTTACACAAGTGAGGGATCTAGGTTGCATGCTCCTTATGAGAATCTGTTGCCTGATGATCTGAAGTGAGCTGAGGCAGTAATGCTAATGCTGGGGAGCTGCTGCAAATACAGATTAACATTAGCAGTAAGGTTTTACTGTACACCCCCGCCCCAACTCCCCGTCCACGGAAAAGTTGTCTTCCACACAATTGGTCCTTGATGCCAAAAAGGTTGGGGACTACTGGTCTACTGAAAAAATAGAACAAGTATTCTATATAGTTACTTCCTAGATCTCTGTTAGACTTTGAAGCTATTATTTTGTATACTTTCTTTATTGAACTTTTAAAAAGGATTCTCAAGAAGCCTGTAGACACTTGGTTCCTGTACAGAAAGTGGTGTACCATGTTCTTTGCCACCTTGAGAAGACATTTGATTCTTCACTTTTACAAGTCCTGTTCAGCAGGATTAACCTGAAGGAGTATCCTGATTTAATTGAGATTTATAAAAGCTTCAAAAATGGTAATCAGTTCTCTCCCCTCTCTCTTGGGATCTAGGTCTACTTTTCACTCATTCATTTGCTTAGTCACTCATTTAACAAGTATTCATGAAATGCTTACATGTCCAAGGCCTTTTGCTAGGTGGTGTGAATATAATCTGGTGCCCTAGCTTGTCCTTGTTGGCAGTCTCTGGAGTCCCTGGTCAAGGTGCGTCAGGACGTCCTCCAGTGCCACAATAATCAGTTCGTACAATATGCAGCTTGTAGCTTTCAGAGATTCCTTCCTTTTTTCCTTGGGTCTGGACTCCCTCCCCTGTTGGGGAAGTCTGTGTAGTTCTTCCCCAGTATCCTTTGTCTTTGGGGACTGCCCACACTTTCTGACTCAGTTTGACCAAAGATTCCTTTTCTTTAGACTTTAAGGCTGTTGGGCTTTCTCTTTCATCTACAGGAATCTCTCTAGGATTTTAGCTCTTCTGAGTAAATTCTTTTATTTCTTCCCTAAGTCCACAGAGACAGTCACCTCATACTATTTATATTGAGATAAGCTTTCACTCTGCTCTGATCATCCTACTGGATGATTTATTACTGTTTACAATTTTCTACAGCTCAATCATCCTTAAATGTAAGAGACTCATTACCTATAGGATTTTAGTATTTTAGTATTTTGTATTTTTCTTTCTCAGGCTGTCCTAGAGGAAGGAACAAGCAATACCTTGTCACAAATCACTGAGATTCAGAGTAACTCAAGGACTAGGAGTGCCCCACTGAATTATAAAAAAACACAGATGCTCTATTTGTGTAATCATGAGGTGGTATCTCTGATCACTTGCCTGCAGGCTCTAATTAATTTTTAAAATCTGTTTAGTGCAACATTTTTACCAGAAAAGTGATGGAGAAGAAACACAAAAAATGCGTAACATTCACCCCAGCTGTGAACAAGGTAATTATGACAGGATAAAAGCTTTATTTTCTGGTCTACTAAGAGGAAGAGGAGACAGAGAACTGAGCTTTGAAGGGAAGACTACACTACCAGGGAAGGAATGTCAGAAGATTGTGAGGAAGGTAGATGAGTGTCACCTTCTGTTGATTCCAAAATGACCTGACTCCAGGTGGAATTCAAGAGCACTCTCAGGAGGCCACACAGAGACACTTTATGTCCAATAACCTGGAGGTTGGAATAGGAAGCTGAGTGTGAATTAGGAGTTTCCATAGGAGACCTTCAGTAGGAAGCTGTGAAGGGCCAATGGTCAACAATGTCAAAGAGGAGACACTTTCTGATGGCAGAAGGGGCCTGTTTAAATGTGGGGAATGTTGTTCAGGAGCAGGAATATTCCAAGAGAAAGACAGTCATTTAGGAGAAATGGAGAGGAAGTGGTGCAGATGTGGAGAAAAGGATGTTGGTACTTTGAGAGAGAGAGAGGCAGGAGGGGAAATGAAAGAGGTGAAAGGATAAAGGAGAACATTAAAAACAACCCTATTACTAGCAGCTTACTCTGAATTAATGTCTATTCTGTGTCAGTTGTATTTAGTGTTCACGGATGCCATTGAAGATTAGTATTACTTAGGTACCTATCTGGTAGATAAGGAAGCTAAAATCCAGAAAGACTATATGTGAGTCATATGAGCAAGGACAAACCCAGGTGTTCTGAACCCAGAGCCTACATTTTTTTCTTGGGGAGGAAGAAAAGATAAAATTCATGTAATATAAAATTAACCATCTTAAAGTGTGCAACTCAGTGACATTTGCTACATTCACAATGTTGTGTAACCATCACCTCTATCTAGTTTCAAAAAATTTTAATCAGTCTAAAAAGACACACCATACCCATTAAGCAATCACCCCATAATCCTCTTCCTCTAACCCCTGGCAACCAGTAATCTATTTCATGTCTCCATGGATTTACCTATTCTGGACAGCTCATAAAAATAGAATCATATAATATATAGCCTTTTGTGTCTGGTTTCTTTCACTTAACAAAATGTTTTCAAGGTTTATCCATGTGGTAGCTTAAATCAGCGCCTCAATTCTTTTTGATGGCCAAATAATATTCCATTGCATTTATATATCACATTTTTTTTTTTTTTTGAGTTGGAGTCTCACTCTGTCGCCCAGACTGGAGTGCAGTGGCCACTCCTGGCCACCGCAGCCTTGACCTGCTGGGCTCCGCGATCCTTCCGCCTCAGCCTTCCAAGTAGCTGGAACTACAGGCGTGCACTACCACGCCCGGCTAATCTTTGATTTATTGTAGAGATGAGGTCTCGCCAAGTTGCCCAGGTGGGTCTCGAACCC
>CAUYQG010102832.1:0-12448 GCA_963574415.1 Tarsius wallacei
ATGGAGGCATAACTGGGCTCGGTGGCTCAGCCTGTAATCCCGTGCCTTGGGAGGCTGAGGTGAGTGGATTGCCTGAGCCCGCGGGTTCGAGACCCGCCTGGGCAACTTGGCAAAACCTCATCTCTACCATAAATCAAAAAAATCAGCCGGGCGTGGTAGCACGCGCCTGTAGTTCCAGCAACCTGGA
This sequence comes from Tarsius wallacei, assembly GCA_963574415.1. NCBI lineage: Eukaryota > Metazoa > Chordata > Mammalia > Primates > Tarsiidae > Tarsius > Tarsius wallacei. The sequence goes on from CAUYQG010102832.1 coordinate 188, forward strand.
AGGCGGAGGCGGAAGGATCGCCGGAGCCCAGCAGGTCGAGGCTGCGGTGGCCGGGAGCGGCCACTGCACTCCAGTCAGGGTGACGGAGTGAGACTCCAACTCAAAAAAAAAAAAAAAAATGATGGAGGCATGAAGTGAGTAGCCCTGGGCTCTGTGGATGACCAATAAGGTATACTACATGTTGGATGATATAGTCTGAACAGGAGACAAAAGCAGGGTGGGTGTAGGGAGGATGGAGAGGAATGGACTGAGGCAGGAAGACACCTTGGACTTCATGGTACAAAGGGTGAGGGGATGAGGAATGGCAGTGGGGAGGCAGAGATTCAGGGAACAGCCACATTTTGCTTAGAGCGGGAACCTGAGGAGAACATTCAGAAAACAGGTAGAAAATGTCAGGGATTTTCAAATGTTTGAGAGCTGGATGTATGAAGTGGGGACCCCCCCCAGAGAAAAACAGAATTAGGCCAGGCATGGTGGCTCTTACCTGCAATGCCAGCACTTTGGGAGGCAGAGGCAAGAGGATTGCCTGAGCCCAGGGGTTCAAGATCAGCCTGGGCAACATGGTGAGACCTTATCTCTTCGATAAATTAAAAAATTAGGCCGGGCACAGTGGCTCAAGCCTGTAATCCCAGCACTTTGGGAGGCCGAGGTGAGAGGATTCCCTGAGTCCAGGGGTTTGAGAACAGCCTGGGCAACTTGGTGAGAACTTGTCTCTACAATAAATCAAAAAAATTAGCCAGGCATGGTGGTACCTGCCTGTAGTTCCAGCTACTTGGAAGGTTGAAGCGGAAGGATCACCTGAGTCCAGCAGGTCAAGGCTGTGGTGGCTGTGAGTATGCCACTGCGCTCCAGCCTGGGCGACAGAGTGAGACTCCAACTAAAAAAGAAAGAAAGAAACAGAATTATCTTTTAGAGTGCGGGCCTTTTGTAGTACAGGCTTCTTCCAGCAGGTGTTTCTAGGAACCCATCGGCATTAGTGTACCAGCTAGCATTGTTGTGAGAGGCTGTGCTCGACTTCAGTGACGTTTTTTTGGAGACTCTTTCAATGCATTTGCCCATTTCATGATGGGTGATTTACAAGTGCACCTGCCCACACCCTGCTGAGTGTTCATGACCATAGGCCCCACCCTCCCTGTTCACCTGATCTTGCCTGAGCAACTGTTTTTTGTTTCCCCAGATGAAAAAAGTCCTCAAAGGGAAACGTTTTGTCAATATGGAAGAGGTAAAACAAAAACAAAGAAAAAAACACAGCTGAAGCAGCAAAAAGTACCAAAACTGACAGATTCCATTTGTTTTGAGCAGTGGAGAAAGCATCTCGATGGGTGTATTACATCAAACAGAGAGTACTTTGAAGGTGACTAAAGTTTAAACATGTAAGAAAATACACAATTTGTTATAAATAACTTCCGTTTGGGGGGGGCGGTGGCATTCTTTTAACGCTTCCAGGGCTTGGAGAGAGATGGAAGGTACGGACAGAATAAGAGAAGTGTGATGGTATATGGGGTTTAGTAAGGCAGGAGAGGAGGACTGATCTTGGAATCTGGGGTCTTCACGGAGTGACTGAGCACAGCCAAAGGCAGGATGAGCTGAGTCCTGGTGGATTCAGAAGAGATATGGGTGGAGAGGTAGTGGGTGTTATTTGTTCTGATTAGCACTCAAGTCATGTCTTGCCTCTAGTTGACCAATTAAAGGTTTCCTCAATTGCCTTGGCATTTTGTTTGCAGCTTTTGTTTCGTGTGTGTTTTCTTTTGTTTTGTTGTGGGTTTGTGTGGAATGGTTTACTTGGCTGTATTTTTCTGTGCCCACCCTCCTGAGGTGGTTTGGTGTGGCCTGCATCAGGGCTCCTAGGGCCTTCTGGTCCAGAGCCAGGCGTTTTTCTGGTTGCTCAGAGTCCCAGTTCAGCAGAGGAAGGGGAGACTGACATCTCCTCAGGCAATTAGACTTGCTCCTGTCCTTGTAGTCCTCGTCACCTTGAGGCTGCACCCTGCCCATACAGACCAACATCGTCATATTAGTTGGAGGCCCATGCATGGGTCCCAGCTTTTCAAACTCCTTTCACAGCTGCGGAAGCCCCATCTCTGCCCCAGTTTCACGCAGTGAGCCTATCTCCCGTCTCCTAAGCACGCAGGCTGGAAGATACAGTTGCAGCCCTGCCAAACTCCTTATGCTGTCTGAAATAAATTTTGACTGGATCAAAAATTTAAATTTAAAAATCTCATTGTTTATTAATAATCACAGAGCTGAGGAAGAGCTTCAGGATGAAATTTTTTTAATCAAAAGGCAACTGCACATTTGTCTGATGCTAATTTTAATAAAAAAATAAAAAATAGAAAAATGATCATGTAATGAATTAAGAGTTCCTACAAATCTTTATTTTTTTATTTTTTATTTTAGTTGGGGTCTCACTCTGTCGCCCAGGCTGATGTGCCATGGTGTGATCACAACTCACCATAGCCTCGGCCTCCTAGGCTCAGGTGATCCTTCTGCCTCAGCCTCCTTAGTATCTGGTACTACAAATGGGCACCACCATGTCAAGCCGATTTAAAAAAAAAAAATTTATAGAGACATGGTCTCACTATGTTGCCTAGCCTGGTCTCAAACTCCTGGCTCAAGCAAGTATCTCACCTTGGCCTCCCAAAGTGCTGGGATTGCAGGTATGAGCCACCATGCCTGGCCAAACTCTTGAAAATCTTTAAATGACCAACACCCACTAGAAAAATCAACACTAAGTGTAGACAGTTTACAGACAAAATGAAATATATTTTTATTTTCTTTCTTTACTTATTTGTTTGTTTGTTTGTTTGTTTTAAGTCGGAGTCTCACTCTGTCATCCAGGCTGAAATGCAGTGCCACAGTCACAGCCACTGCAGCCTCGACGTGCTGGGTTCAGCCTATCCTTCCAGGTAGCTGGAATTATAGATGGCACCACCACACCCAGTTGATTTTTTATTTATTGTGAAGAGCTGCCCAGGTTGGTCTCGAACCCCTGGGCTCAGGCAATCCTCTCACCTCTGCCTCCCAAAGTGCTGGGATTACAGAAATGAGCCACTACACCCAGCCTATATTTTAAATATATAAAGAATTTAACTGAGTCTGGTGGCACCCACCTGTTGTCCCAACTATTTGGGAGGCTGAGGCAGGAGGATCGTTTGAGCACAGGACTCCAGCCTGGGCAACACACTGAAACCCTGTCTCTTGAAAAAAAAAGAAAAAAAAAAAACTAAAAGAGTTACTAGTAAAGAAAGGCAAATTAAAGCTATATAGAAATATCATTTCCATTCATCAGTCCCACAAGATAGGTCATCACTTCTCTATCTTTGAATAATACTAGCCTATCACAAAAGCAGATGAGTCAGAAAAATGCTTTATTTACTCTTGGTGTGGTTTGTGTCCCTGTGCTCTCAAGTATGCTGTTCCTTCTGCATGGAATACCCTTTGACCTCTTGTCATTGCATCTAACTCTACCTCATCCTTCAAAACTCAGCGCATCTCATCTTCTGAAAGACTTTCTTGTCTACTTTCTTATCCTAGTCTGACTAACACATCTGTCTTCTGAGTCTCTGGGTAATCTTTTTCTTTTGCTTTGCTTTTCTTGAGTCGTCTGTCACCCAGGCTGGAGTGCAGTGGCACGATTATGGCTCACCACAGCATCAACCTCCTGGGTTCAGGCGATCCTCCCTCATCCCTCCCGAGTAGCTGGAACGACAGGTGTATGCCACCATGCCCAGCTAATTTTTTTGCAGAGATGAGGTCTCGCTATGTTGCCTAAGCTGGTTTTGAACTCCTGGCTCGAGCAATCCTCCCCCCTCAGCCTCCCAAATTGCTGATATTACAGCCATGAACGACTATGCCTGGCTCTTTTTTAGTAATTTGATCACATTCTTGTCTCATGGATTTCAGTCATTGATTTACTTATTCCTTTTCCCAACCACTCTGAGGACACCAAGTCTAATTTGATTTTGTGTTCCCAAGTCTCATTGGAAGCACTCAAAGATTCTTTGTTGGATGCATGAATGAAGAACTTGTTACGTCCCCTGCAGAATACGCCTATAAACGTTGTTGGTTTCGTGACTCTAAGTCCACATTCCACTGGGAGGCAGTGTTGTGCAGTGAAAAGGTCTCAGCTTTGCAAGCCGGAAAGCCAAGGCTCCCACATCAATTCTGTCACCTTCTATCTGTCTGACCTTGGGCCTCAAATAATCTCCATGAGACACCGGCAAAATGAGAAGACGAAGAAAACAAGTGTTCTTCTTACAAGAGTTTTGTGAGAATTGAAGATAATGTCGGCAGATTTAGGTAAAGGATCCCTTATACGGCAGGTGTGTTTATCATAAGATAACTTGATTGCTTGCTTATATAAGAGCAAACACAATTGCGGGCAAGAGCCTATTCCAGAGAAGTGTTCTTCATAATCGTGCTGCAAATGAATCTTACTCGAAGATGGGCAGCCCGGCTCTCACTTCCTACAGGGGGCTCAGGTTTGGATGCCTGGGGCTCAGGGGTTCTCGGGGCTCCTTGGGACTGGGTGTTCCATTGGGGATTAGGCAAATCAAGGGCTTGAGGGACTATTATAGCCAGGCCTTGGTTTAGCTGCGTGTGCATGAAATAGATTTTTGTGCACTGGTCTGGGAATCAAGCCACCATCTATAATTCTGTTTCTATGGGGAAAGGCTTTCTGTGTTCTAAACAACCAACTCACTAATGAACTCCTGGAACACAACTTATGTGTGGATGGGGACCGGCCGACTAGGTTTACATGGCCCAGCCAGCCACCCGAGCAACTGCAGTGTTGATCTAATTATAATGACTTCTCTACAGTGACTAATCGAGCTGCGGTCTCCACAATTGAAGTGGAATTTTGAAAAATTAGAGAGGGTTCTGCAAAGAACCACAAAGATGATTAAAGGACTGAAAGAAAATCTAGTCTGGTCTCTACAGTTTTAAGAGGATTGTAGAAACTACCCATGTAATAATCACTCTCAATTGAGGAAAAAAGGATTGGATTCTGTACTGTGTCAAGTACATTTCTCATTTGCTAATTTACTATGAATTCATAGAGAAGGGTATCACTCTGCAGGCCCTTTACATGCAAAATTTAAACTTATTCTCACAGCCACCCTGCCAGATAGACATCATTGTCTCTATTTTACAGATGAGGAAACTGAGATTCAGTGAGATTAAATAATTTGTCAAAAATCTTAAAACTAATAATATGAACCATAGATTCAAATCCAAGAAGACAGATTAATTTCAAAGTCTCTCTAACCAATGTTCTACATGCAACCAGAGTGATCCTTCTGAAACATACACCTAGCAATGCCCTGTCCCTGCACGAGACATTTCCATGACCCCACAGTGCTCCTGGAGTGAAACCCAAGTTTAACAACTGGCCAGTGCGACCCCAGGTGTTCTGCCTCCTGCATAGCAGCCTGGTCTCCCACCACCCCCCACTCCCACTGTGTCCAAGCTATCTTCAGAGAACTTTCCATTTCTCCTCTCCTCCCTGTGCTTCCAGTTTCCAAGCCTCAACACACTCGGCTTCTTGTCCCGCCCCTTCCGCTGGGCAACTTTCTCCTCCTTATCCTGAGCATCTCAGGTTGTGCCTGCCTTCCAAGGAGGGCTCATCAGCCCTTCTCCATGGCCTCCCAGCACGCCACATTTTCCATACCACAGCAATCATCATGCAGACTCCTAACTACCTGTTGATTGAACCCTAGACACCCCAACACAAACACAAACACACACACACACACACACACACACGCTTACTCAAGAATTGTTAAACATTGAGTGAGCGCATCACAAATCATCTTTACCAACAATAGTTAAAAGACAGACATTGACAAAACGTTTACCTTTTTAAAAAAAGGGTTGAGGTTGTCCTGATCATCACACGGCTCTCACTTGAGAGGAAGTAAAGGAACGCAGCTGCCAGTAGGATGCTGGGAGTTGTGCAAAATGGTGGCTTAGCGTGTCCAGGGAGCATGTCCCACAGAGGACATCACCCACTGCCGCCCAGGTCATGGCAGAAAAGAGACTGAGAGTCTGCCACCCCTTCACTTCATGAAGGACCCAGAGAATCCATTGCGTTCAAAGGAACACTGACCTTTGTAAAGTCCTCCAGAGAAAAATCTCCAACCCTATCTGGTGTCAAACAACCCTAGGGGTCAGGAAATTCTTCCTTTTGTTTAACTTTAATGAGCCCATTCTTTTTCTGTCCTTGGCAACCAGAGGAAAAAACAGCCATCATCCTCCTCTTCTGAAGTTTAAGTCCAAGGCTGACACTTCCTAAATCATCTCTGATGAGTCTCCTCTTTAAGCTAAATAATCCCAGGTCCTTCAGCCCTTGTTTGCTGGTCAGTAAATGACTATTCCGCTTCTGCTCTGAACTCTTTCCACATCCTCTCAATTCCCATTAAAGAGAGAGCCTGGAGCCAGCCCCAGTTCTCTGTTACAGCTCTGGTCAGTACAGAGAGCAATGTAACAATTACCTCATGATACAGACATGCGTTTCATTTGCCACAGTCCTCTGCTTGCATTTTTTTCAATCAACAGAACTGCAGGATTGTGACAATTCCTCCCGGTCAACTGGCTGTCCACTAAAGCTATACTTTCAATTTTCCAGCCAACTGCCTTTGAGTGGTTGGCACCTTGCCTTTGAACATGTTCACTTTTCAACTCCAAGTGCATAACCCTGAATTTTTCTCCACTGAACTCCATCCGGTCTATGTCCCATTATTCCAGTTGACCAGGATTGCCTTCTGTGATGACTCTAGCCCCTGAGAGATCCCCTTTCATAACATCTCAGGGTTATTGTTACCAGCTACCTGCTTCCACGTGCCTATTTCTTATTAACCAGTGCACTAATCAGATTAAAACTAAAACACGCGGCAGTCAACAAATCACCTCTGAATCTCAGTGACTTCAAACAATAGTTTGAGGTCATTGTTTTTCTTATTCACACTACATTTCCTACACTGGTCAGAAGAGGGGTCTGATCATCATAGTCACTCCATGGCTCAGTTTGACAGAAGTTCTTCCATTTATGACACTGCCATCTCCACGAAAGGTTTCAGGGTTGTAATGCGGCAACATCAAATCTGAGAAGGCTTGCGAGCAATGTTCTTTATCCCAGATAAATCACCCAGAGGCCCAGCAGAGAAAGACTCTGGTTTGTTAGAAATTGCAGGAGGCACCGATGGCGACCAGTTGGTGAAGAAGGAATCCACACGGAGGGGCAGTTTTACAGTCAAGCAAGTTAATTATTCCGCTTGCTACGCAGATGGTTACAATCACATGAGTAAGGGTGCCGTGCTGCCCACATTATTCTCAACTCTGCTCAATTATCTGCACCCTTGTCCAATCATTATTGGGAATATGCATATCCTGCAGAGTTGGCTAGAGGCTCCCTGAGGGAGGGGGCAGAAAGAAGTCAGATACCAGGGAAAAGAGTCAATGTCTGGACAATTACCTCACAAGGGTTTGCTGGGGCAGGAGCAGAGGAAGAGAGCGTGCTGAATGAGAAGTTTCACATGTTTATCCCAGGTAGAAGTGATACCCATTGCTTTAGTAACATTTCATTGGCTAAAGCAAGTCACGTGGTTGTGATTCATTTCAAGAGGATGTGTGCTTCGAAAGAGAGAAGAATTAGAGAGAAATGTTGGTACTCACTAGGAAGGTTTCCCACAACCAACGAGATTCCGATTTTCCTGGACACAGTGATCTTGTCTTTTATTCTGCATCATCCATAATTTCTCTAAGACTTGTGTGGATTCTCCGCGTTTTCTCCCATTCAGCATTTTTTACAAAAGCAAGGGCGTTTCCAAGGTCCAGATTATATATGAACCTATACGGCCAAAGACCAGATTTTGCAAAAAGCTTCTAGGCAGAATGATAAGGACGGAGTCACTGAGAACACGTTCTCTTTACTGATGAGAATGCTGTAAGGTAGAATTGTTAGGAAACCAGTGTCTTGAGCTTGTGAGACAGATCTCTTCCCGTCTACCAAATCCACTGCTCAGCCAGATCTGCTATTATAACTGATTGCATGTTACAAACACCAGAGGGAAGTGCAGATCCTAACCAGTGGCTTTAAAATCTAAGCGAGACAAAGGAATCTGGTGTGGAAGTGAGCCCTACAGAGAAGAAACAACAGCAGCCTGGGAGTCTGAGCCCTACTCAGCCTTTAGGGAGCTCTGTAACCTTGGGAATGTCTTTCTACCCTGCAGGAACTCAGACGCTAGCTCTGTAATGAAATAGAGTGGGCTTGGCCCGTGGTTCTCAGCTCTAGCTGTGTACTAGAGTTTTCTGAAGAGCTTTCTAAAAACAAGAATTGTTAGGCTTCACCCAGACCTTCTACATCATCTCAGGCGGGATCTGGAATCTCTTCATGGCTGACAAGACAACCTCTCATGATGCCCTGACAGTGTGGAGCAGCCCACAGCTCTGTCCTTGACCTTCTCTTCTCAGATCTCTCTATACTCTGTCCAAATCTAAGGAGCACAAAACTGAATCCAGCAACTCATTCAGGCCTGATTGGCTCTGTCAATGTCCAGATTTCCTACAGGTGAATGATGCAACTATATATCCAATGAAACCAGAGAAACCTCGCTCGATTCATTTTTGATTCTTCCCTCTCCCCAACCAAGTAGCCTTTCAGCCCTAAACATGGCTCCCCTTTATACCTAACGTCCCTACCCCAGCTCAGGCCTTCGTCAGTTGCCTGGACTATTGCATCAACCTCTTTCTAAATTTCCCTGATCTGAATCTCACTGGCTCCTCCTCCCATCCCATCCACACCCCTTAGCTCCAGAGTGATCTTTGTAACATAAAGTGTCTGCTAAAAAACCTTCAATGTTTTTCCCGTTGCATCCAATTTAAAGCCTAAAGTCCCCTGAATAACACTCAAAGTCCTCAACATTTCAGGGCCACCAGCAGTGGCTTCCCCGCTCACAATATACCCTACAGCAATACTCAGTCCCTGGTTGCGCCTGGACCTCTCCCTGTCTTTGCACACTTTGTTCCCTCTAATGAAACTGTTATTCCTATGCCTGGTTTCTAAATATGAGCCTACCACAGCCAGCTTTGGGGAGCCCTCACCACTCCCCTCTACCACCCTTTCCTCTCCTCCCATTGTACCCTTCTTATACTTCCATCACTGAATTTATTTGATTGGGTTGTACTGGCTTCTCTGTTTGAATGGAAGCTACTCGGGGGCCTGGGGAAATGCTTGGCTCAAAGTACAAATTTGTGAAGAATACACGAATGAACAGACGAATGAATGAATGGCCCTGTCAGCTCTAAAAATCTCATAAGTCTATTAGTACTTTGATATAAAATATGAAGTTTAATCGACCAGGCATGGTGGTTCTCGCCTGTAATCTCAGCACTTTGGGAGGCCAAGGCAAGATGATTGCTTGAGGCCAGGAGTTTGAGACCAGCTTGAGCAACAAAGTGAGACCCCCATCTCTACAAAAAATACAAAAAATTTAGCCAGATGTGGTGGTGTCACCTATAGTCCCAGTTAATTGGGAGGCTGAAGCAAGAGGATTGCTTGAGCCCAGGAGTGGGCCACTGCACTCCAGCCTGGGAGACAGGGTGAAACCCTGTCTCATAAAACAAACAAAAATGTGAAGCTTATGATTACATTTCAAGATGCAATTACACCTGAGCAATGCTCAACAGCAAGGTGAGAGTGGACAGAAGTCTGAGCAGAAGGAAGAAGCAGGAAGGGGGCAGTCAAGATGGAGAAATGAAGATGGACAGAAATCAGAGGGTGCAGCTCAGATGCAATAATGTCCACGCCCCAACTCTGCCCAGTGCAATCCTCACTGCCGAAGGTGTTTTAGAGACTCTCAAACCACAAGAAAAGTGGATAGAAACTTAGGATCCACCTAATTAAAAGCCACTGAATAGCATGATTTCACAGAACTGCCAGAGTTCTTAAAGCAAATGACTTTCACTTACAGCTGCTTTTCTCCGACCCTCTCCTCAAGTACTGACATGCACTACGTCTGAAAAAGCTGAAACTATCCTTAGAAAAACTCAAACGCGCAGAACTTCCAAAGTGAAGGAAACTTCCCGTTGGCTCTTCCCTGGAGGAAAGCCTCATTGACAGCCGCCTTCATGTTCCCTGCAATGACCAGGACTCAAATATGTGCCCTCTGCAGTCAAAGCCATCATCGCCATGAAAAATGTCTCTCTTTTAATACATTTCTTGTTTAAACAAACCTTAGAAAAATGTTTGGTGCCAGATTCTTAGAGCTGGCGGTACAATGAATTTTTTTCCCCCTGAATGTTTATGCTGCCCAGCCTGTAGGATTTAACTTAACAAAGAACGTTTAGTGTAAGGTAGCAATGTGGATGAATAGTTTTTTTGTGCCCTTACTAAAAACTGGGGCTCCAAAGAACAAATCAAAAACCCATTAAGAATAATTCTGCTTTCTCCAAAGATGGACAGAAATCAAGCAGGGAAAAGGGAGGAAATTACAAAAGACCACTTTCTAAAGGGGCAAAGAGTCAAAGAACTGTTACACGAAAACCAAACTGGACAACTGTTCGGCTCTAGGGATGAACCACCACAACCAGTTATCTTCATCTCTCCTGTGTCTCAGTCTCTCTCTGTTTGTGTCTCTCATACACACATACACACACACACGCACGCGCACACACACACACACGCACGCGCACACACACACACGCACGCGCGCACACACACACACGCACGCGCACACACACACGCTCACACACACCACAAATGGAATTCAATCCATCAGAACTTTATCAGGGCAGACTCTCTTTTGGCTTGACACTTATGCTTTCTAATAGTTACTGGCTATGAGATTCTCAGGTGGCAAAGAACAGCCGTGTTAAAGATATTCACTGATCTTGAAAGTTCAAGATCAAGGTGCCAGCAAGGTAGTTTTCATTCTGAGTTTCCTTCTCTCGGCTTGTTGACAGTCGCCTTCTCACTGTGTGCTCACATGACCTCTTCTTTGTGTGTTGCCCACAAGGAGACAGAGAGTACCCTCTGGTCCTTCTCCTCCTTTTAGAATAACGTTAATCCAGCTGGGCTCAGTGACTCAGCCTGTAAACCCAGCACTTTGGGAGACCAAGGCGAGTGGATTCCCTGAGCCCGTGGGTTCGAGACCAGCCTGGGCAACTTGGTGAGCCCTCGTCTCTACAATCAATAAATAAATTAGCCGGCCATGGTAGCATGTGCCTACAGTTCTGGCTACTTGGAAGGCTGAGGCAGAAGGATCACCTAAACCTAGCAGGCTGAGGCTGAGGTGGCCTTGAGCATGCCTTTGCACTCCAGCCTGGGTGATAGAGACTCCAACTCAAAAAATAAATAAATAAAAGGTGGGGCTCAGCGGCTCAGCCTGTAATCCCAGCACTTTGGGAGGCCAAGGCAAGTGGATTGCCTGAACCGCACGTTCGAGCCCAGCAGGTCGACTCTGGGGTGGCCATGAGTGTGCCACTGCACTCCAGCCTCCAAAAAAAAAAAAGAACAACAACAACAACAACATTAATTTCATTGGATCAGGGTCTTATTCTTATGACCTTATTTAACTTTATCTCCATAAAGGCCCTGTCTCCAAATACAGTCACATTAGGGGCTGGGACTTCAATGTATTAATTTTGGAGGGCACAATTCAGCTCATAGCATCCACCCCTGTGTCCTTCCTTTCACTTAGCTGTCTACTTACCTTTGACTCTAGGGACTAAATGGCAATAATGGGAGTAGATACAGCAAGAAAAGAACTTGGAAAATTGGGCACAGCAAAAAAAAAAAAACAGAAGCATTTAGAGATAGGAAGTGTATTAGCTGAAGCGAATGGCACCACCATCATTTAAGTTTACAGATGGAAAATCCAAGAGTAAAATTTGACCCCTCTGGTATCAGTCAGTTGTTGCTGAGTAACAAACAACTCCAAATTCTGATATTTATTTACTTACTTTTGGAGTCAGGATCTCAGTCTGTTGCCCAGGCTGGAATGCAGTGACTCAGTCATAGTTTACTGTAACCTTAAACTCCTGAGCTTAAGAAACTCTCCAACAGCGGGGCTCGGTGGCTCAGCCTGTAATCCCACGCCTTGGGAGGCTGAGGTGAGTGGATTGCCTGAGCCCACGGGTTCGAGACCCGCCTGGGCAAGCGAGACCTCATCTCTACAATAAATCAAAAAATTAGCCGGGTGTGGTAGCGTGCGCCTGTAGTTCCAGCTACTCCGGAGGCTGAGTGGGAGAGTTTCTTTTTATTTT
>CAUYQG010102834.1:0-32707 GCA_963574415.1 Tarsius wallacei
CCGCGGGTTCGAGACCCACCTGGGCAAGCGAGACCTCACCTCTACAATAAATCAAAAAAAATTAGCCGGGCGTGGTAGCGCGCGCCTGTAGTTCCAGCTACTTGGAAGGCTGAGGCGGAAGGATCGCCGGAGCCCAGCAGGTCGAGGCTGCGGTGGCCGGGAGTGGCCACTGCACTCCAGTTTGGGTGACAGAGTGAGACTCCAACTCAAAAAAAAAAAAAGAATTTGAAGGTCAAGACAGCTGAACGTTAAATAAAGTGTAAGGGCCTTCTAAATGTGGACCTCTGTGCAACAAGCTACAGTCTTTCAGTTGCACTTATTTATTAACAAATGAATGGCAGGCATCTCACATGAGGAGTATTCTTTATGATTATGATGTCTCAAATAAAACCAGAGCATGTTTCCTTACCTGGAGTCTGCCCCCACCCCAAGTCCCACACACTTCAATACCCCTTTGTGCAACAGGCCATCTGCAGCGCTGGGCAGCCACCACCTTCCAAGGATGGTTGTGGTACACTATTATTAGCTGACAAATATATTAATTAGATAAAAAGCATTTAGAGGTGCTTCTTACTGAACAGACATTAGATCTAATGTCATCTGGACTGTAAACCGTTCTCTAACTATCAAGATAACTATTCTATGAATGCTTTTCATTTCCAAATTTCCTTGGCTCAGAGCTGTTGATCAGGACAACAAGCACCAAGTTGGTGATGATGACTGAGTGATGAAATAGTGATCAAAGGGACAGATGAAGCTAGTGTAACAAAGATGGGAGGGGCTAAGGGACAGTATAAGTAACTACTAGGGGGTTCAGAGTAAACCTCAGGACACTCTTCCGGAGCTAAGGTAAAAAATCCTGAACCCACAGCCCTGGTCTCAGAAACTCCTTGAGGAAGATAAGTCCTGAGAGTTAGAGCTCCCTTTTCCATGGACAACTGAACTACCATCTCACAGATGTGCTTTTAGGAACAGCAGAGAGGAGGAATGGATCCAGGAGTCTACAGAATTAAGCTTCATTTTCCTTCCCTGCAAGGCCCCAACAGAGGCACAGTTCCCCCCATCCCCCAAGCCCCGGCCACCTTCCCTAGAGCAGAATGACTTACAACTGTCTATCTGGAGCCACCTCCCTTCCCTCTTTATGCCCAGAGTTGCTTTCCAATCCCACGGAGTGTCCTCAAACCTAACCATATCCACTGATTCCACCAGGTGTTTCCTGAGGAGACAACTGCTGAGGGCTCCATATTCTGCTGACTTGTTTTCTACATCTCACAAGGAGTGAGCTACCACCATGAAATTCTTCTTTTATTTGGGTGTCCTTGCTGGTATGTATCTGAGACCTTATACTCTGTCCCATAAGGCATAAGTTTATGTAGGATGGAGTGAGACGGAGGCAGGATGTGTGAAGGGTGCAGAAGAGCCAAGAAATACTGTCATGAGCAGAATTAGGGGTCTCCCATCTTACATCTATCCAAAGGCTCTCAGGACAGGCTGAGCCCACCCTTCTAGTGCTAAGCTATGGAGTGGGTCAAGGCACACACCTGCCTTGGAGAATGCTCAACAGTAAGCTCCACCTTGGTTATTTAAAAAAATGTGGGCCTCATCACCTGGGAAATTCCAGAGAGTGGTCAAAAGGACAGAGAACTCATTTTGACCTCTGATAATCCCTCTTTTCTAAAACTTTAGACTCAATGCAGGGGATAGAGAAGGTGGAAACAAAAGAACGAATGGGCCCTACTTGGTGCAGTCCCTGCCTTCCATAGAGCTCTTCTAATGGCAGAATTTGCTAGTGAGGCATTTCCTACCACTCCCTGATGGCCTAGATTACATCACATTTCACTCAAGTTAATTAATCCTTCTGCGCTTCTGTATCTTCGAAATGAGGGTATTACTACCTACATTCTAGAGTTATTGTGAAGATTAAATAAATTCATATAAAGTACTTAGAAAAGTGCCCTATATAAAATTCAATGTCTCTTGCCCTTATGAATGATCTACTGTTTTTCCCTTGGGGCTTCTATATGATCACACAGGAGGGTGTGGTGAGGTACAGACCCAGGCTTGGGGAGGGTTCACAGAAGTATTGAGATCAGCCAATACAAGAATAGGACTTTATTTCTCTTGCTAGAATGAGCTTTCCTCCCTTTTATTCTCTACGGTATGTTTTAAATAATTTATTTATAAAATTATAATGTGTTCATATTAGAAAATCTGGAAATTTTTTAAAACAGAAAAAAATAAGCATCATTCATAATCTCACCTCTCAGTCAACACATGCTAACATTTTGAATTTACTCCTGTACTCTATAAATTTTGTTTACTTGTTTTTAGACAATTGGATTACATTATATACACATTTTATCTTTTACTGACATTTTTAATGTAAATAGGCATGATTAATCTTTCTCTTGCTGCTCAATATTCTTTATAAATACAATTTTAATATATATGTGTGTCCACTTGATCATGTGCTTAATTTGTTTTGTTAGACATTTGTTTCCATCAGCTTTTTAAAATGGTGTTAAAATAAGCACACTCATTCATAATCTTTGTCTATATCTGATTTTTTCTTTAGAATGGATTATTTGGATTGGAATGATTAAGTCATAGGTTATAAACCTTTATAAATCTTAATTTCTATTTCTAAAATGCTTTTCAAGAAGATAGAATCAATACCAAGCAGTAAATGAGAGTCTTATTTATTATACTCTTTCTTAGATTAAATATTATCAATATCAAACAGAAAATTATTACAAATAGATTAAATGGCGTATCATTTGAATTTATATTTTTATTAGAAAAATGTCAAATATATCATACTTTGTGACCAGTTGGTTACTTCTTTTTTAAATTTATTTATTTATTATAAAGATGTGGGGCATAATTCAGAGCTAGGTATATAAACATTGATCATGCAGGTACCCTTGTTGATGAGGTATGCTCTCCTTCCCCTAGCAGTTCCCTTCAACTGCCAGTCCCACCCCTCATCCCCTGACAGTTTTCCACTACTGCCAATTGCTTTCTTATAGCGTTATAATTGTTCAAGTTCACCTTATGAGTGAGAACATATGGAACTCGGTTCTTTGTTTCTGGATAAATCATCCTTGTTCCTTTCCAACTAGTAAAGTGTTGATTGTTTTATTTGTTCTAACATTTATATATTTAAACCATTCTTTATTTTCTCAGGGACACACTTCTTTGCTCACTCATATGTGCAGAAAGAAGACCCTTCTCCCTATATAGTATACCTCAAGTCTCATTTCAACCCCTGTGTGGGTGTCCTGATCAAAATCAACTGGGTGCTAGCTCCAGCTCACTGCTACTTGTCGTGAGTATTGTGCACCACCACCCCCTAAAGCAGCTACTATTCGTTCTAGATCAAGGTTTTCAAATCAGGGTAACTTTCTCCACAGGTACATTTAGCAATGTCTGAAGATAGGTTTGGTTGTCACAACCAGAGGCTGGTACTATGGCATCTAGTGGGTAGAGGCCAGAACAAAGATGCTTCTGAACACCCAACAGTGCACTGCATAGTCTCCACAATAAAGACTTGCCTAGTCCAAAATATCAATAGTGCTGCTGTTGAGGAGCCTTGTGCTACATGTCATACTTCCTCAGTCTCCCATCCATTTTTTCAAGTTGTTTTCTTTTTTACTGGCAATATGAATGCATTTTATCAAGGCCTAGCAGGTAACTGATGATGCACTTAAAGTGGGTAAATTGAGGAGAGTTTTAGAAAGGGACTAATTGCAAAGGTATGAAGTCATGAAAGGGAAAACACAAATAATAGTTCTGAACCACTAAGGTTAGTATTAAGAAAATGTGTTACCACCTCTAGGCCTAAAGGGGCAAGAGGAAGAGAGGGGTTTCAAGAGAGGGAAAGAGAGACCTATATGAAGAGACTACCTAATAAGAATTGTAAACTTTGGTCAAGGGACACAGCCAATCCAGGACAACACTGAGGGGGCAGCTGGGAGGATAAATACTTCAACCTCACTATTCCTCCAGTTACCTTCTTGTGCTTCCTTTTAACCAAAACCCAGTTGGAAGTCAAAGGACAAGACAACCCATTGATTGAAGCCAAATATGCCACCTTCCAAGGGTGCAGAGCAGGGTAGAGGAGGTTTGCTAGTGCATCAGTTAGTGAACCAAACAGGAGATACCCAACATTCAAGTCACCTCCTCCTTCTGCCTCCATCAAAATAGATACTGCCCAATTGAATAGGCTAGAGAGAAGGGAAAATTATATTTTTTGATATGCACCACACTGCGCTATATTAAAACATAGTAGTTAAGGGCTCTACCACTCACTATGCTGTGGGCAGCTATGGTTGAATTACTCCTATGTGCCTCCATTATTTCATGCATACTAGGAATTAAAAATAAAATCTACTGCACAGACTTGTGAGTTAAATGAGATGATCCAGACAAAGCACTTGGTACAATACCTAACTCATTGTAACATTTAATATCTTAGCGATGATGATGATAGTTATAGATGATGATACTTCCAACTTTTTCTCTCTCCAGAAATCTGAAAGTGATGCTGGGAAACTTCAAGAGCAGAATCAGGGATGGTACAGAACAGATAATTATCCCCACCCAGATTATCCGCTACTGGAACTATAGTCACAGTCCCCCACAGGATGACATCATGCTCATTAAGCTGGCTAAGCCTGCCGTCCTCAACCCCAAAGTCCAGCTCATTCCCCTTGCCACCGAGAATGTCCAGCCAGGCACTGTCTGTCTGCTTTCAGGTTTGGACTGGAGCCAAAAAAACAATGGTGAGTGTATCTCCCACAGCAAATCAGGGTCATCAGTTATCCTTGAAGAGAAGCATCTATGACCTCATAGTTGTGAGGTGAGAGGAGGACAGGACAATGTGTGGAGACCCAAGGGAGATGCTACATGAGTAGTTTGGCAAAAAGAGACTCCTGCCAAGAACAAATTTCCTCCTTTCCTATAGTGTCTAATACCCCACTACCTCTGCAGGGCTTTGGTAGCTGGAGCCACCAGCTCATCTGAGTCTGCACAGAGGCCACACCATTCCTGGATGTCAGAGGCACAATTCACATGAAGAAGGCTGTGGTGTTACTCCCCATATATGTTCATCTTACATGTAAAGAACACCTCTGATAACTTAACTCAGGTCACTTATTCCTCCAAGATAGGTCATGGAGTAGAAAGAAAACTCTACTTTTTAAAGAGACATAAAGGCCATTTCAAAACCCTGGAGATGAGCTCTCATAATCATGCCATGATCATTTCTTCCCTTTTTCTCATTCCTTATTTTCTTCAAATACACACAAAAAGACACCAGTTGAAATGGAGGATGGTGGTACGGAGGACTAAAGAACAATTGTCAACAAGATGTTTTCTTTTATCCCTGTCTCCCTCAGGCAGACACCCTGACTTACGGCAAAATCTGGAGGGCCCTGTGATGACTGATAAAGATTGCCAGGAAACAGAACAAGGAAAAACCCACAGGAACTCCTTATGTGTGAAATTTGTGAAAGCACTCAACCGAGTTTTTGGGGTAATCTTTTCTCTATATTCAGCTTTCATGTATTTGTATTTGATCAGTTAACTATTTAATCATAACATAAAATTTTTTTTAGATTTCCAAATAATTTTTTGAGAACTGAATAAGGCTGCAGCAAAGTTACTATTCTTTCTTCAGTAATGGACTCTCCTTACAAAGTATCTTTGCTTGTTAAAGGGCATGATGTAGCACAGCTAGTTAAATATACTTTGCTAGGTGTTCATACTCAAGAGTTGCAAATAAAATTGTGAAAGGTATGCTTTAAAAAAATTCAGACTTTTCACAGATTGAAACTGGCTTCACCAGTTCAAAAAATGGAGGCTAACTCATTTTACATGTGATTTCTAGAGAAGCTGTTCTCTGCCTTTCTCAAGATCACATGAGGCTAGTTACAGCAAAGCTTTAAAAAGGACACAAGGCCGGGCTCGGTGGCTCAGCCTGTAATTCCAGCACTTTGGGAGGCCAAGGCAAGTGGATTGCCTGAGCCTGTGGATTCGAGACCAGCCCCAGGCTACTTGTCGAAACCTTGTCTCTACAATAACTAAAAAATTAGCCAGGCATAGTAGTGCACACCTGTAGTTCTGGCTGCTTGGAAGGCTGAGGCAGAAGAATCACGGGAGCCCAGCAGGTCAACGCTGAGGTGACCATGTGTGTGCCACTGCGTTCTAGCCTAGGCAAGAGAGTGAGACTCCCAACTCAAAAAAAAAAAAAAAAAGGACCCAAGCTCTCTGTCCTCCGATTCAGTGCTCTTTTCATACCCAAGCTTGCTGCCTCTAGGTAGGGTTCACCCAAGCTGGATGTTCCTGTGAGATCTGACTCTCTTCCCCCCCCGCCACCCCCCGTGTCTTTGCATGTCTCTCTGCTAGGAGGTGGCCGTTGCTACTGTCATCTGCAAAAACAAGCTCCAAGGAATTGAAGTTGGGCACTTCATGGGAGGAGATGTTGGCATCTACACAAATGTTTACAAATATATATCCTGGATTGAGAAAAACACTAAGGACAAGTGAGATCCTATTTCTCTCTCTGCATTCCACTGGATCTGAAGCCAATATTCCACAAACCAACTTGTTCCCTTAGCTCAAAATAAAATCTCCGAATAAAAACCTTTGGATATAGCATACCAGAAGCCTTTCTTGTTTGTATCTCTTTATCCTACAGTGATGTGAAGAATCAGGAACAAAACATGAAACGAGCACTTACTACACTATTCCAGGTTATATTCAATATCTAAGTTAATACTCATAAGATACCTCTGAGGTTGTCTTTTATCCCCACTTTACAAAGGATATGATTAAGGCTAAAAGTGGTTACTTAACATGGCCTATGGCAAGTGGCTATCAGAGCCTAGAATGGAACACCAAATTGTCAGATTGTACATCCTGTGCTCTTAGCCTCAATGTTATAGGGGAGTCTACGGCATCACAACAGATTTTGGCTATTTCTCTGCTATCTCTCTTATCATCCAAAGGACGTGAAGCTCTCACTTGTGGCTAAGATCTTAGGTACTGGAATAAGCTCTCCTAAGAAAAGTCATGCCTTATCTCAGCTACTTAGATTGAAGTATGCTGAAGAGAGAGAGAGAAAGAGAGACAGAGAGAGAGAGAGAGCGCCAGGGGAATAGTGGAAAGTAAAAAATAAAACTTCAGGACTGGTTCAACAACCATCAGTCGAGTCCAAAAGGGAGTCTGGCAGTTCCAGAGCAAGTGAAGATGTCATCTAGATCCAAAGAGGGTATGATCCCAGGACAGCAGCAAAGTTTGAGAGGCTGAGATGACTGAGATGAGGTGAAGGGCAGAATTTGGGGTTAGCCACAGATAGACGGCCCTAACAAAGGCAGAAAAGCAGGCACCAATCCTGTGCTTGAGAAATTGGTAAAGTATTGCTACACACTGAATATGTCCTCCACCAAAATTCGTATGTTGAAACCTAATCCCCAAAGTGATAGAATTTGGAGATGGGGACTTTGGGAGGTGATTAAGTCATGAATGGGATTAATACCTTATAAAAGAGAGCCCAGAGAGCTCTCTTCCACCTCCTGCCATGTGAAGTTACAGCAAGTAGATAGCAATCAATGAACCAGGAAGTAGTCCTTCACCAGACACTGAATCTGCTGGCTCCTTGACCTTGAATTTCTCAGCCTCCAGAACTATAAGAAATGTATTTTTGCTATTTATACACATCCCAGTATAGAGTATTCTGTTATAGCAGCTCAGACTAAGAAAAGTTCCTCTCTAAATGACCCAAATCTGGCAGTGATAGAATTCTGGATACACAAGAGACTAGAACATACAGGACAAGAATAGGTAAAATAATCTCCCAGCAAGTGAAGACTTAAGAAATAACTGCATATTATCCTTGGGTAATATTTTCCACTCTCATAATTTAAAATACAATCTGTAATGAGTTTTGTAGTAGGCAGAATAATAACCCTGCAAAAATGTCCATACTATAATCCTATGAATATAATATAATCAGACATGATTATGTTATGAACCTTGACATTGGGAGATTATCCTAGATTATCTGGTGAGTCCAGTGTGAACAAATAGCCCCATTAAAAAGTGGGCAAAAGACATGAATAGACACTTTCCAAAAGAAGACATACAAGCAGCCAACAGACACATGAAAAACTGCTCAGCCTCACTAATCATCACAGAAATGCAAATCAAAACCACATTGAGATACCACGAATGACCATCATTAATAAAACAAAAAACAGATGCTGGTGAGGATGCAGAGAAAAGGGAACATCTCTCCACTGTTGGTGAGAATGCAAACTAGTTCAACCTCAGTGGAAAACAGTGTGGTGATTCCTAAAAGAACTAGAAATTGACTTTCCATACAACTCAGCAATCCCTCCTCTGGGAATATACCTGGAGAAACTTAAATCACTCTACAAAAAAGACACCTGAAAACACATGTTTATTGCAGTAATATTCACAATAGCAAAAACATGGAACCAACCATGCTGCCCATCGAAACTGAACTGGATTAAAAAAAGTGGTAATGGAATACCACAATGGAATATTATGCAGCCATAAAGAAGAACAAAATTATGGACTTCACAGCAACTTGGATGAATTTAGAGTCTATAATACTCAGTGATTTATCTCAGAAACAAAAGTACTGAGTATCACATGGTCTCACTCATAAGCAGACCCTGAACATTTACCATAATACTAAAAGAAAGGGACTGGCAGTAGTAGGACACTGCCAGGGGTAGGGGGAAGCAATCCCTGATCTCAATAGGGGTACCTGATCTCAAACCAGGCAAAGTGGGCACCAAAGGGAGGCCCAAACTTTACCTGTGTGATGACCACTTGTACACCTAATTCTGAATTATATTGCAAATCTTTAAAAGAAAATAAAAGGAAGGCAAAAGATTTGATTGGAGAGATGCAACAACAGAACGCAAGACAGGAGAGATTCAAAGTGCAAGAAGGAACTGACCGGCCATGGCAAGCTTTGAAAAGAGAGAAAGGCAGCCACAAGGCCATCAATCTGGCCAATCTCTAGAAGTTGGGAAGGGCTGACAGCTAGCAACAACAACAACAAAATTGGGGACTTTAGTCCTGTAAAAACAATTGTACTAAATTCTGTACTGAATTGAACTGAATCCTGTGAACAATCTGAATGAGCAAGAAAATGGATTCTCCTCAGAAAGGAGGACAACTCTGCTGATGCCTTAATTTTAGCCCAGTAAAATCTTTGTCAACCTTCTGACCTATAGTACTGTAATATAATGCATTTGTCGTTTTAAGCTGCCCATGATAATTTGTTACAGTAGCCATAGAAAAACTTCTACTTGTATTCAAAAGATCTACTTTTTATAGTGGAATGTAAAAAACATTCAATGGCTCCCAATTGTCCTGAGAATAAATTCTAACTTCAAAAGAATGATATCTAAGTTGCCTTGAAACTTCCTACCCTACCCACCCTTCCCCATCAAACACAAAAAGGCATTTTTCAATACATAGTCTGCCACTTAGTATTTCTTTCTGACTCTGCAAAATGCAAATTTGGTTACAGAAGAATGCCAGAGAAAATGTAAGGAAGAGCCCAATGCCCTCCCTTCCTTTAAGTTGTCAGCCAGGTTAAGACCCAAACATAACAAAGTTAGGTCCACTTAAAAACAAGCAAATAAAAAACAACTTCCCTGAGCTGAAGTTGAATCTTGAAGTGCTGAATGCAAAGGCGATAATGTCCCAGACATCCGACAGTATGTCCTCATCTCCCAATTGCCTATGATTTAGGCAAAGACAAATCATACCAGTCACTATCCAATCAACTTCTCCACTTTGTCTTTTTCCCCCAATTTCTGCCTCTCCAGTAGAGTGCTCTTTCCCAGGCACAGTGACCAGTAGCATGGGCTCTGGGACTGAATCTCACAGGGATACTTTGCCTGTATCAGATCCCTTTCCCTCTGCTCTACCCTCCACTCTTGGCTTCTACATCTGAGGTTGTACAGTGCTCTCTCTTTCAGGGAGGTGCCCTCAGATCTCCACTAATGTAAACTCACTGACCTCAATCCTCAACCTCCCCTAAAGCATTTGGGATTACATTCTGCCTTGGAAAGAGATGCATGTTTACTCCAAAATAAAGAGCTGCTCTTTACCAGGGCACAGTAGGGCTACCCACTTTTCCTTGTTTTCTTAGAAGAGCTCATCATCTCACGGAGAGCCCCACACAGACATACCTGCATCTAGAACCTGGAAAGATACACTGAAACCTGAGATTGTCATGACAAAACCTGCCTTGTTCATTTGTATGGACTTAAAGGAAAACAGAGGAAGATAAGCTACTATTTTTTTAATATATACAATACATTGGACACTGTGTTAGACATTTTGACATGCATTATACTATTTAAAGGTAGCTATATTCCCCACTTACTTAGGGGCTCTGAAAAAAGATATTTAGTAACTTGTCCAAAGTCATACAGTTAGTAAATGGCAGAGCTGGGATACTAACCCTGGTCCAGCTGAATCAAAAACCTATGTTTTTCCATAACCACATTCCTAAATATGCAGGTGTTTCCTGAGTACTTTCACATGTGTCTTTCCTCAGGTGAGGTAAAAAGCTTATATATAAGTAACATAAGAAGTTCCATGTTTCTCATTTTTTTAATTTTAGCTCCTAGTGAAAAATTTTTGAGGTCTGTGTATTATGAATCTTCAGGATTTCTATTTAAATTTAAAGTTTCCCTGGAAACCACTCCATAGTATTCCAGTTCTATATCACAGAAAATAATAGACTTAATATAAATTTAACTAGATTTATTGTATTATATCAGTTGATGATTGCCAACATCATCTCAACTTATATATTAAATAAGCCATGAATGAGGAACCAAAGCCAAAACAGTATTTTAACAGCAAAAATGTAGTCATATTTTAGATTAATAAATTTACTCACCTTCTCAAAGATTTTTGTTTTTTTCTTTTTGTTGTTGTTCTTTTTGAAAATTTATTTATTTATTATAGAGTTGTAGGGTACAAGTGAGGACTTACTACACAAGTAGGCTGCATGCAGGTGAAGTTTGAACTTCTAGGCAGCCCTCACTTCCCCTGATAGTGGACCAAGTACCCTTTGTATGGTCATATGCCCCCCATACTTCTTCCTCCCTCCCTCCCCTAGAAGTGCCCAGTGTCGACCCCACCCTTGTGCTAGTCAGTGATCAGGGTCAACTTATGACTGAGAACATGCAGTATTTACTTAATTGTTTCTGTGATCGTTCACTTAGTATGACGGTCTCTAACTGCATCCAAGTTGCCACGAGGTCCATGATTTTGTTCTTCTTTATGGTTGCATAATACTCTTTTATGTACACGTAACACGTTTTCTTTATCCAGTCCACTTTCAATGGGCAGCAGGGTTGGTTCCATGTTTTTGCTATTGTGACTAGTGCAGCAATAAATATGTATGTGAAGGTATCTTTTTGGTAGAGTGATTTATATTACTCTGGCTATATTCTCAGGAGTGGGATTGCTGGATCATATAGAAGAACAATTTTCAGTTCTTTTAGGAATCACTACACTGCTTTCCATAAAGGTTGAACTAGCTTACATTCCCACCAATGATGTAGAAGTGTTCCCTTTTCTTTGCAGCCACGCCAGCATCTGTTGTTTTCTGACTTATTCATGATAGCCATCCTTACTGGAGTTAGGTGGTATTTCACTGTAGTTTTGATTTGCATTTATCTGATGATTAAGGAAGCTGAGCATGTGTCTGTTGGCTACTTGTATGTCATCTTTTGAGAAGTGTCTGTTTTTGTCCTTTGTCCACCTTTTAATGGAGTTGGTTGGTTTTTTCCTTTCACTTCATTTGAGTCCCTTCTGAATCCTGGATGTTAGGTCTTTGTCAGATGCATAATTTGCAAATATTTTTCTTTCCATTCTGTTGGTTATCTCTTTACTCTTTTGATGGTTTATTTTGTTGTACAAAAACTTTTCAGTTTGATGAGGTCCCATCTTTCTATCTTAGCTTTTATAGCATTTTTTTCAAAGATGTTCAAGTTTGTTATCGGCCTGGACTTCATCCAATGACTAATAAAAACGTAAATAAATTTAAGCAGCCTGCCTAGAACACTGGGTCTAAAAACAACTGGAAGAACTATTAGCACATCAGTTTAGATTTCTAGAGATCATATAATCAGGAGAAATAGATTTTAACCTACTTCATTTTGGCAACCAATATTTCCAATACCAATCTGGTATAATTTAATCATCTTCAGAATAAATACAGTCCCTGACTTAAGATGGTTCACCTTAGAATTTTTTGACTTTACAGTGGAGCAAAAGTGATAAGCATTAAGTAAAAACTGTACTTTGAGTAACCATACAATAATTCCGTTCTCACTTTCATTACAATGGTCAGTAAATTACATGAGATATTCAACACTTTATTGTAAAATATGCCTTGTGTTAGATTATTTTACCCAATTGTAGGCTAATGTAAGTGCTCTGAGCATGTTTAAGGTACACTAGACTAAGACATAATGTTTGGTAAGTTAGGTGTATTAAATGCATTTTCAACTTAACTATATTTTCAATTTACAATGGATTTATTGGGACATAACCTCATTGTAAGTCAAGGAGCATCTGTATAGATATTTCTATAGTTACAGATCTCGTAGAAAATTACTGCCAAGAGTAAAAATATTTTCAGTTCAGGATTATCTGTCCACCATATGTCCTGGAATTACCTGATGGGCATCAATTTTTGTCTAGGAATTCAGCTAGATTGATTATTGAACCCTGATATACTTTTAGAGTTATTCTATAATCTAGCAAAAAATTGAAGAAATAGACATATAAGCTTTAAGATGAGTACCCATTATACATTTTATTAGAATATTCTAGTGCATATGAATATTAAATTTAAAAAAACAGAACTATAGATATTGATCTCTTTGATTTAGACCCACCCTAGTTAGTGCAACATCATACTCTTGGATAAGGTGAATACTCTACTGAAAAAGAGTAAGTGGTCAAAAGAGAAGAGCTTTTGAAAACCCACTAACCACTTTTTTAAATTAACTTTTTAAAGGTTTCTAAAGTTATTGATTTTAAAATACTTAATGTCAAATAGAGAACATTTTAATGTCAAATAGAGAACAGTTTAATGTCAAATAGAGAACAGTTAAGCAGCAGTTGTGTGGGTAAGGGGAGTTTATAGTTAAAGTGGAGTATCCCAAGTTCTATTAAAATTTATATTTATCTGACCCAATATGTAATGGTTGTTAGGGGAAGAACTGAACAGTAAGGATCATGTAAATATACATGACTGAGTTAAGTGACCAATTAATATCAAGTGAAAGTATTTGAAGGTGATATCTTTCAAAAAATAAAACAAAGAAGCAACTAGGGAAAAAAATATATGTCTCTCTTTAAAAAGAAAACAGAAACCATGCAGTTACCCATTTAAGTATTCTCTTCTTGTTTCTTTTGTAGTAAGGAAGACTCAAACACCCTAATTATTCAGGAAACATTAGGGGGAAAAAAACTAACATTTACCATTGTTTGTTTATCTATTTTTTAGGAAAAAACCAACATTCAATTCTCAGACTAATTTTTAATAGAGCATTTTTAACATGTGGTTACTGGTCAAGTTTTACAAATAAACTATGCAATATTAAAGTGAAATTGATGGCTTAAGAATTGACAAAAAGATTATATACAGTTTACTCAGATGGTATCTAGACAACAGAAGGAAGTGGGAACTATATCTAGAAAGGGAAAACATTCAGAGAATGTGGAATCAAATATCCATGCATGTCCAACTCTTCACGAGTGAGCAGAACAGACTCAAGTGACGAAGATGACCACTTTCATTGCTGTTCCATATTCCTCTTCCATAATTGAGCAAAGTCACTGGAAGGGCTAAGGAAAGAAAAGATACTCATTCTCCAAGTATTAATGATAAAAGATATGTGCAAACTGCTGAGTTTTCAATAAAATAAGTAAAGAAAATATTCTTGATTAAGATATATATTACCTTGTAAATCTGGAAAACAGGAATTTTCAAAGCTTTATTAAAAATATGGCAGTATGCCTTAAACTTATGAGTAAGGAAAATAACGATTCGGGGTGATGCCCAAATCCTCACTGTTGATGTCAGATGAATTTTTGAGCAGGTAAAGGTTGCCCCTGAGGTGACCCGCCTACTTTGTGGGATGCCTGGGAGTCACGATCTGCCCATCCCCCTTTTTTAAAAAAAAAATATATATATAATATATATACATACATCCAGCAGTAAATTTGAGTAAGAATCTGATTATAGAGAAATATGGCGAAGTACTAGAGATAAAATTCCCCCATGATATTAATCCAGAGGGCCAAATATTGGCATAAAATTAGAGCACCAGCAGATCCATAAGACATTACAGACAATCTTGAAAGATCTTAGAAGTAAGTCGCAGACAGAGGTTCGGCTAACAGAGAATGTATCAGGAGGCTATGATTAGAAAGGAATTCTCATGAAATAAAGGGACTATATTAATGGAATTTGGTGGAAAGGACTATTAAGCCCTATCCGACTATGTATGTCAGGATCTGGTGGCAAGGAAGAAGGATCTATTCACAGAGTCAGAGGTCCAGGTATGGATTCCAGTCTCCAGGAGCACTGGTAAAAGCAAGACAAGACTCAAAAAGAGAAAATAAAAGTTCTCAAGGAATAAGGAAAGAGCCAGGACACATTTTTATCTCCAGAGGTAGTAGGAGAGGCAGCTGATATGAACAAAACAATGCCTTGAAAAGATCAAAAAACAAACCAACTGAGCATAATAAATTATGTATTCCTAGAGCAATGCCCTGCCCAGGCTCCCAAAACACAAGACTGACATAAGGTCTTATGTTGGAGTGTCTGCATCAGTTTGGGGCTGTGGAGTGTACGAGAGTTCTCTAGAATGAACAAGCATTTCCCAGCATCTGTAAATATCTTCAGCAAATGCTCATTGTAGAACCTAGAACCTTAAAGCAGTACTTGGGAAAACCTAGGCAATAAAATATGAAGAGGGTAGAAAACATAAAAGGGAGGAAGAGGAGTGTGGCAGATTATATTCTTTGACAATGGCAATGACGTCTCCATCCCACAAGCTCTTGGGCAATGTGATCCTTCCACTCTCCCAACAAGAAGTGGAATCTCTCTCTCTAATCACGGTTTCTCAACCGTGGCACTACTAACATTTTGGACAAGATAATTCTTTGTGGTGGGAGTCTATAGTGTGCATCACAGGATGCTTAGCAGCATGTGTGGTCTCTACCACTTGATGACAGTAGCACCTCCTCCTCTCCCAGTCATGATAATTAAAAATGGTGAAAAAAACTGGCTCTGGTTGACAAACACAGGTCTAGAGCTGTGAATCTAAGTGGGCCCTGTGACTGCTGCAGTCAACAAAATACAGTATAAGGGATTCTGTACCAGTTCTATGCATTGCACTTAACTGGCCTGGCAGCCTCCCTTTTTCCTCTTAGAATGTTCATTTTGGGGATGCCTCCTCTGAGTAGCCAGTTAATATATTATGAGAAGTGCAAGCCACATGAAGAGGCCAATGAGGCTCTGCAGTTGAGCTTCCAGCCAACAGCCAAAACAACTGCCAGGCATATGAGTAAGCCATCCATTCCAGTGGAGCCAACATTCAGCTGCCATTGCAAGAGAGTCTAACCAGAAACCACACAGTTGAACTTTGTCAACCTACATAACCATGAAAAATGATACAATATTGTTTTCATCAGGCATGGTGGTTCACACCTGTAATCCCAGTACATTGGGACCCCCCCAGGCGGGAGGATTGCTTGAGCCCAGGAGTTTGAGACCATCCTGGGCAACATAGTAAGATCTTGTCTCTACAAAAAAAAATCAAAACTTTAGCCAGGTGTGGTGGTGCACACTTATAATCCCAGCTACTCAGAAGGCTGAGGAGAGAGAATTGCTTGAACCCAGGAGTTCAAAGCTGTGGTGAGTAAACTGTGATTGTGCCACTGCACTCCAGCCTAGGTGACATAGTGAGACCCCAACTCAAAAAAATAAATAAAAATAATTGTTTTAAGTTATCAAGTTTTGGGGCAATTATAAAGTAATGAAATTAGAAGGAGGACAGAATATTAGAGGAGAGGCAAGAAGAGACAAGGAAAAAAAAACTGAAGACAGAAAGTCCATAATGTTTACCTTATAACCACAATACTAGTAATAACATTAATCCTTTATTAAGTATATATCATGTAACTGACAAAAAAGTAGAAATGCTAGGATTAAAAGGCAGTTTTATTGGTGCCTGCATCTAAAAGGGATAGGATCATTTTAATTAAAAATATAAATAAAATAATTCTTTTTAATATTTTTTATTCATAATAAAATAATTCTATTATCTATGTTTATAACAGCAAGTTATGATAGTAAATAATTCTATAATCTATTTTTATAACAGCAAGTTATTATAGTAACAAGGAAACCACACAGGCTTTAGTTAAAATGCCAGTTTTACCATTATTTTTAGCTATATTTATCCGAACTGCAACATAAGGATGGCTTCTGCCATCTTTATAAATAACACTACCATGAAAATTCTATCTGATATAATATAACAGAAGAAAATAAAGATAAAAAAAGCCTGAAAGCATAAAATATAACAATCATTATTTTGCATACGCTAGAATTGCCAAGTCTCTTGATTGGAAATCCCAATCGATTTTTATTGATTAAATATTGTTTATGATAAATATGCTCTGATATACTTAAATAGTTACTTTTAAAATATAAGGGAAAACATTTTAATGACAACATTAACCAAAACTATAAACATACAGGAATTGTGCTCTCCCTCTCTAAAGAAAAATAAAATTTTCTGGAGAAGCATAAAAGACTCATTTCTTCTTAATATCCCTTTGAAAGAAATACCATGCTCCTAGATGGGGGAATTCAATATCATACCTTTACCAATCTTTCAACCCCTAAATTAACAATCAATTTAATAACATTCTAAGCAGAATCACAATGAGTTTTCTTTAATTTAACATTCTTTAATTTCTAGTGACTAGAAAATTATGAAAAGAGCCAAACACATTAGAAGAATAATAAGTGGTGGGGGTGGCTTTCTCTATAACTATAAAACTATAAAATGTATTTTATAGTTCAATAATTAAACCAGTATGGCATAAGTTGAGAATCTGTTTCATAAATCAATAGAACAAAGCAAACAGTGACGAAAGCATGCAGTAGTCAATAAGCCAATAGGATAAGTACCCTCATGTAGCTCCTCACAGCTACTTCGGGAACATTTTCCTTCCCTCATTCTTAAAAACTCTCAGCTTTGACTAACTAGATTGAAAGGCTCAAGACACAGAGTTTCATAAATGGACTCTTCCAACTGACCATAGACCTAGTCCTCATGGGTCTAAAATAAATATATTCCATCTCTTGACACATAGCACAATCTTACTTCATGAACTGATCCTTAAATGGCATGATTTTATTGAGAAAAATATAGAATTTAAGTGACCACTTTGGGAGAACATTTGGCACCTCTAAAATTGTTTGTCTTTCTAATAATCCACTTCTATGTAACAAGCTATCCCAAAACACAGAGGTTTTAAAGCAACAGTTATTCTTCTCACAGTTTCTGTTGGTCAGAAATCCAGGCATAGTTTATTGGGTCTTGTGGCTATTGATTCTCTCATAAAGCAGCAGTCAAGGTATCAACCACTGCTGCAGTTGCCTTAAAGCTTTACTGGGTTGGATCTGTTTCTCAAGCTCACTCAGGTAGTTGGTAGCATGATTTAGTTCCTCCTTCCTCCTATGCTGTAAAACTGAGGGCCTCAGTTCCTCACTGGCTGGTGGTCACCCTCAGTTTCCTGCCATTGTGGGCCTCTCAATAGGGCAGTTAACAACATGGCAGTTTTGCTTCATCAGAAAGAGAGAGAGAGAAAGAGAGAGAGAGAGAGAGGGAGGGAGGGAGAGAAAGAAGAAGAAGGAAGAGGAGGAGGAGGGGGGAGGAGGGGAGGGGGGAGGAGGGGAGGGAGAGAGAGAGCGCTTAGAGTCTTGCTCTGTCACCCAGACTGGAGTGCAGTGGCACATTCCAGGCCACCGCAGCCTCGACCTGCTGGGCTCCGGGGATCCTTCCACCTCAGCCTTCCAAGTAGCCAGAGCTACAGGCACGTGCTGCCATACCCGGCTAATTTTTTTTTTTTTTTTATTGTAGAGATGAGGTCTCACCAAGTTGCCCAGATGGGTCTCGAACCCGTGGGCTCAGGCAATCCACTCACCTCGGCCACCCAAAGTGTGGTCTTTTTTACCTTATCTCAGAATGACAGCCCATCACTGCTATATTCAATTCAACAGAAACTATCTAGTCAACAATAATGGGGAAAAGATTATACAATGGATGTGACTACAACTAGCAGGTGTTATAGATTATTGGAATTCGTGAAGCTGTCAATCACAAGCTTAGAGATATAGTGAAAAAAAGTAGTAAGATTTTGAACATCGAATGGTTGTCACTTTAAAATTAGTATGCAGAGCTCAGTGGCTCAGTCTGTAATCCCAGCACTTTGGGAGGCCAAGGCAAGTAGATTGCCCAGGTTCAAGACCAGCCTGGGCAAATTGGTAAGACCTTGTCTCTACAATAAATTTAAAAATTAGCTGGGTGTGATATCACACGCCAGTAGTTCCAGCTGCTTGGAAGGCTGAGGCGGAAGGATCGCCAAGCCCGGCAGTTCGACGCTGGGGTGGCTGTGAGTGTGCCACGGCACTCCAGCCTGGGCGACAGAGTGAGACTCCAACTCTAAATAAGTAAATAAATAATAAAAATAAAATTAGTATGCAGAAACCTCAAAAAGAAACGTGATTGTCATGCTTAATAAATTCTCTAGCAAAGGATAAAGAAAAATCTATTTCAATCTCGGATCCACAGTTCTCCACAGAATAACCTGCTTCCTTTTATCCTACTTAACTCCTCCCTGCCTTCCTACCACTTTTTCAGCGCTCCTGATCCTCTTCTACACTTCTTTTTCCTGAGGGAATTCCCAAAGAGGACACTTTCCAACTTCTCTTAAAGATTAGTAAGCATGAAAAATGTCCTGTGCAAATAAAATTTAAGCTTGGTGCATTAAGAATTCTATTAGACATGTACTCCCTGATAACTTTTGAATTAATTCATTTTACTAAGTCAATCAGAAGTTTTTAAAAATGGATAAATGATGCAGGCAGCTTGAAACTGAAGGTGACCTGAAAACTCCAACTCTCAACAAGAAAGGGCTGGAAATGACAAAGCAAATGTAAACAACTTTTAAAGACTATCCCTAAAACTTACCCTTTGACAAAGATTAGACAAAAATTCAATCTTATAAACAAACAGACAAAAAAGGAGTCTATTGATGATTACAGAAATTAACTTGCAGAGGTCCTCCAGTTTTCTGGAGTTAATGTGAAAACCAAGATCAAGAAAGCTTTGTCCTATCTTCATCAATGGACTGATGTCTGATATAGTAGATTTAAGAAGAAAAAATAAATTAGAACAAAAGACTTTGACATAAAGGAACTCTGGAGTATTGCTGAGTACTTCAGATGAGACCTGAAAAATAAGCTGCCAAAAAGGGAGAATGTACTAATGCTATGCCAAATTAGCAATCAATCTTCTTCCAGGCATAGGAAATCAAAGATCATGACACCTGCAGATATCACCAACAAAAGGGACATGGTCAAAAGCTAGGGATTCATCTCATTCAAAAATAAAAAGAAAGCTTTCTTTAAAGATGACCAACAAAGGGTCCCCAAGGGAACTAATGGTATCACAGTTTCCTGTCTCCTACCATCTTCTCAAGGAATATTCAGCTGAGTTGTTAAAGGAAAATCATGGAATTCCTTATAGATGCTAATGTAAATATATCCACCGTAGAAACAAAGACCATCCAAATGAGAGCAAATACAATTTATTCAGAGTTTGCTGTATCAAGGGAATAAGCCACCATCACTTGCATTTAGCAAAGAATCAAAGGCAAGTAGGAAGTGGGTAAAACTTTGTAATGAAAATAAATAATGCAGGCAGGCTAGAAGCTGAAGGTGACCTAAAAAAAAAAAAAAAAAAAAAAAAACCAAAATATGCTCTGAGTAGAGATTGTTGGCATGGAAACTAGGACAAATAGAAGTGAGGCATCTTATGTGGTCGGTTTAGGAAGGATATTTAGATTTATCTGGGTGGTCCTGAATTGGAAGCAGGGACGAAAAATAGGAAAGCTGCCAGTTATTGTCTATGTTCTGACCATTCTAAAATGATTATTGGAGAGGTTGTGGTTTGGCTTCCTGGACTGGTTACTGTAGAAATTGTGGTTTGGCTTCCCAAGTAGGTTGCTACAGAGCTTGTATATGGAAAAGCAAATGTTCTTGCAATATTATTAGATTTTGTATTTCCTACCTGGGGTATGTCCAATAATCTATATGGTGACAGGGAAACACATTTAACTGGAACTGCTACCCAAGAACTTTGTAAATCTTGGCACTTACAAAAAAAAAAGCTTCCTTGTCCTTATTTTTCTCAATATTTTGGAAAGTAGAAAGAATAGGGGGGATAATAAAAATTAAAATGTGCCAAACTACCTGAAATGCTTAAACCGCCCTGACCGAAAGTTCTTTTCCACTTGGAACCTACAGATTTCTTCCCTATAAAATAGGTACTGGTAGACCCATGCCTCATCCTTTAATTTGTGTGCTCCTGTTTTTATTTCCTTCATTTTTTTTTTATTTTTTATTTTCATCTAGTTTAAGGTTGTAAATTGCTAACAGACACTTGTTATCTTAGTTAATAGCAGACCTTAATACTACTCTGGGCATCCCTACTCAGTCCTTGGAATTAATCTAATACTAAAATGAATCTAATAGCTAAAATCCACTCATGATATAGCTAACTCATACAATCAGACTAACTATGTGTTTGCTGACAGTCTCCTTTGGGTAAAACATAGTGTCTGTTAGTATCAGTCCCTGTTAATAATTTCAGTTGGTTTCCAGAAAATATAACTCAACTACTACCCAAATTAGTACCAATTTCTCCAAATCATCATCAACATGTATTACTATCTTTCTAATTTTAGCTATCCTTGTGTGTGCAAAGTGCTACCTCATTGTGGTTTTGACTTGCATTTCCATAATGACTAAGGATGTTGACCATCTTTTCGTGTTATTGCCATAACAAAATACCATAAACTGGGCGCTTATAAACAACAAAAATATATTTCTCAGTTTTCGAATTAAGGTTGTCTAGGATCTAGGCCCTGTCAGAGTCAGTGTTTGGTGAGTGTCCACTTCGTGGTTCAGAAACAGCCATCTTTTCCCTGTGCCCTTACATGGTAAAAGGGCAAAGAATTCCATTAGGGTCTCTTTTATGAGGGCACCAGTTCCATTCATGAGGGCTCTACCCTCAGGACCTAATCATTTCCCCAAATTCCTGCCTCCAAACACCATCACATTGATGACTGGGTTTTAACATATGACTTTTGGAGGGGACACAAACATTTATTCTACAGCAAGTGAGTTTTCTACTCTGTTATTCTTTTCAAAGAACAAGTTTTTGGCTTTTACATATATATCACTCAGAAGAAACAACACACTGAAAGAGATAAATGAAGAGACTTTAATGAATAATTTATAAAGGCTTGGGAAGGATTAAAGGAACTAGCAAGACTTTGGAATTTTATCTGTATTTTCCATTTCATTTATTTCTTCCATACCTTTATTATCGCTTTCCCTCTTATTCCTTAGTCCAAGGCCATTGAAAACTAAATTTTCAGCTTAAAGTTTTGTAGATCACTTATGTTCTGACCTTATCCATAATTATTTTATCAATCCAATTCAGTTTAGCATTTATAACATTTCCAATTTTTCAGCTTTATAGTTTTGTTATGAACATCTTTATACAAACAACTTTAATTAATAGAGATATATCTACACAGTATAGTTGCTACATCAAGATATACACGAGGTCTGACAACTAAGTCCACAAATTCATCCTAGAAAAAGTGCTGCATACCTTACTGCTGAATATCACTATGATCACCATTGAAGTACTCCCCTTAGGAAGCTATTGCACTGATACCAGCATCTAATCCACTCGTCAAAGCAATTTTGGAATTCATTTTCTGGAATGGCCATTAGAGTTGTCGTTGTATTACCCTTAATGTCCTGAATGTCATCAAAATGTCTCCCTTTCAATATTTCCTTTATCTATGAGTAAAGAAGAAAGTTATTGGGGGCCAGATCAGGTGAGTAGGGAGGGTATTCCAATATAGTTGTTTACTGGCTAAAAACTCCCTCACAGACAGTGCTGTGCCAGCTGGTGCATTGTTGTGATGCAAGGCTCCTTCAGGACCATTTTTGCACACACTTTTCTTATGTCAAGATTTTCAGTTAAGATTTTCCTAACTTTTTCAATCCTTATTTATTTGGTCTGTTATGCTTTTCACAGTCAGCCAATGATTTTGACACACAATTTGATGAATTTTTGCAATGCTTTCATCAGTTTTGCTCACTACTGGCTGTCCTGACCTCTCTTCATCAGTGATGCTTTCTCTCCC
Organism: Tarsius wallacei; assembly: GCA_963574415.1. Taxonomy (NCBI): domain Eukaryota; kingdom Metazoa; phylum Chordata; class Mammalia; order Primates; family Tarsiidae; genus Tarsius; species Tarsius wallacei. The sequence goes on from CAUYQG010102834.1 coordinate 22,606, forward strand.
CTTTATTTAATAAATTTTTAAAAATTTAATCCATTTGTGCACTGCTATTTTCTTCATTGTATTATCCCCATAAACTGGAACTAACATGTCCCTGATTTCACTTCCACTCTTGCCAAGTTTAACAAGAAATTTAATGTTTATTTGTTGCTCTAATTCAAACTCTGACATTCTTGCAACGGCACATAAAACCATACAACAACAATAATGAGCACCACTCAGCAAGACACTGTCACATGTCAATACAAACACAGCAGCAAGACACTGATATACCAAGGTTATGAAACCTTACTGAGTTGTTTGTACAGTTCTGCAAATGTAAGCACATGGCGGCAAGTTTGTGAACTTAATTGTCAAACCTCATACATATATATTAAAATACACTGATAAATTATCCCTCCAAATATTATACTAGTTAACACATACATCTTCAGTGTATGAGAATATCTCTGTCCCTGTAGTGCCAATAAAACTATTATCTTTCTTTTTTAATATTTGCTAACCAGATAAACACAAAAAGGTATTCCAGAAGTCACACTTTTTTATTACTAGAGAGAAATAACAATGTATTACAAACTATCTATGTTGATTCATTTTTAATTGCCTCCAAAGCCTTTCTCATTTCTATTGGAATGTTCAAATTATTTTTAATAATTTTGTAATTACTAAGAATAATAACTCATTTTCCTGGTTATATATGTTTAATTGGCTTTCTTTCCTTAGTTAATCTATTGCTAGTTAAATTTATATGCATGGTAAATAAATCAAATCTACTGAAGTATCTATCAACAGATGGCTGGATTTTTAAAACGCAATACACACAAACACACACACACACACACACACACACACACACACACACACTTACACAATGGAATAATATTCAGCCATAAAAAAGAATGAGAAAAAAAGAATGAAACAATGTATTTTGCAGCAACATGGATGAACCTGAAGGCCACTATCTTAAGTGAAATAACTCAGAAACAGGAAGTCAAATACTGCATATTCTCACTCATAAGTGGTAGCTAAATAATGTGTATACATGGACACCGAGTGTGGAATAATAGACATTGGAGCCTTGGAAAGAGGAGAGGATGAGAGAAGGCTAAATGATGAGAAATTCCTTAGCAGGTACCATGTGCATTACTCAGGTGATAGTTACACTAAAAGTCCATATTTTTGAGCATTTTATTGTTTCATTTATGTTTTATTATTTATCTCAAATTTAGCATATTGTATGATGTGAGGTAAAGATCTAATTTGACTATATTCTAAATAGATAACCATTTGTTTCAGCACCATTTATTACAATCCTTTTGAGAAAATAACTACATTTATCATCTATTAAATTTGTATATTTATCTGGCATTTCTGCTCTATTGTTTATCTTTCAGTTATTCCTTGCCAGTACAAATATTTAAAATTATTTTTCTAAACTTTAGTATTTGCAACAACATGGATGAACCAGGAGGACATTATGCTAAATAAAGTAAGCCAGGCATAGAAAGACAAACACTGCATGATATCACCTACATGTGAAATCTAAAACAATCGATCTCAGAGAAGTAGAGAATAGGATGGTGATTACCAGATGCTGGGGGTCTGGGGGTCAGGGAAGAAGTGGGGAGATGTTGACCAAAGTATAGAAAGGTATACTTAGACGGGAGCAATAAATAAGTATTTAAGGTGCTAAATATATTAATTACCTTGATTCAATCATTCCACATTGTATATATGTATGTATCTATATATATATAGATACACACACACACACACACACACACATACATATACATATGTCATAACATCACTGTGTACCCTATAATTATATACAATTACATGTCCAAAAATAAAATAAATAAAATTATTTCTACTAAAGAGTAGTATGATAATAATATTAAGAGTAAATACTTATGGCTATTACTACTATATAATAGGCACTCTTCTAAGCTTTTTACATGTATTAATTCCTTTGATACTCATGACAAATCTATGTGTATTCAAATAAAACTTCAAATTATGCAAAATCATTACCAAAATAAAATAAGGTTGAAGAAGGCTATTGCAAAACCAATGCAACTTTGTAGTCAGAGCACTAACTGAAATAAAAACAATCCTAATAAAAATCCTAGACTGCTCTATCCCTACTAGCCTTTATACCTAGCATCAATCAATCATTCACAGCCTTTAAACTGGGAATTATGTTTCTTTTGAAGTATGGATCTTTGAGAGCATTAATTTTTAGAGATCAGTTTCATTACAATTAAAAATGTGAGCCAGAGTACAGCCCTATCTATCACTATGCTTTTTAAAAACACAGGAGGAATGTTTTTACAGCTGCTTAATTTTCACTCAGTTTCACCAATAACGCAATATTGCATAGAATGTAGAAGTCCTTGAAGCCAATCCAACAGCTCCCCCTACTGCAGCCAAGTCATCAACTGTTTTCTTAAGATGCTTATATATTGCCAAGAATTTCTCTTTAATTAGGAAAAAGTTGCCCCTATTCATTTCTTTCATCTTCAGCCAATATGCTTAATTTCTCCTATTTTCATTGCTGCAGTCTACCAAATTTTGTGGCACTGGCAAGTATTTGTGCAACTTTTTCTCAGAATCATCTCCTTCAGTTAAGTTGTGTGACATCACATTTCTCAAAATTCTTCAGTTTCAAGATTTTCTTTGTTCAAAGATTTCAGAAATGTATCACCATCCTTATGATAATCAACCCACTTGAGCCTTCGCTGACATTTTTATGATTAAATCCTCATTTATAATTATATGAAATATGTTGCTAGCCAGAAAAACATTTCTAAACTTTTCCTCTTGGTTTTACTTGAAAATAAAACCAAAATTTTACTAGAATAAAATATAACATAAAATCTTGTTCTTCTGTATTCTGCTGAGAAATATCTGATTCTTTTTTAATTTATATTTTTATTTTTTAGATATAAGGTCTCACTCTGTGCATAGGCTGGAGTGCAGTGGTGTGATTAGAGCTCATGGCAGCCTCAAGCTCCTCAGCTAAAGGATTCTCTCACTTCACTTCAGCATCCTTAGTAGCTGGGACTACAGGGGCATTGATGTCATCACATCTGACTAATTTGTTTATTTTTTGTAGAGACTGGTTTTCACTAAGTTGCTCAGGCTAGTCTTGAACTCCCGAACTCAAGTGATCCTCCTGCCTCAGCCTCCCAAAGTACTGAGGTTACAGGCATGAGCCACTGCACCCAGTCGGATTCTTGATCTCTTCTTTATCTCTTTGAGTTTTATAACATTGCTTTTGTCTCTGATATTCTTAAACGTCTCTATAGCTTTTGTCTCTGATATTCTTAAACGTCTCTATAATGCGTCTGAGTGTAACGAATTCCTCCCACTTTATCTGTTTTCTTTGGCTCCCTTTGAGCCCTTTCTGTCTGAGTTTTTCATCTTTAACTCAGTGCAATTCTTGATCATTAATTCTTCAAATATTTCATTCCTTCTGTTCATTTTTTTTCCATCTCCTTTTAGAGCTCCAACCATACATATAATTACCCTTTTATTTCCATATGCTGTGTTACTTTGTTTTGATTTTACACTCCCCTCTCATTTTATTATTCTTCATACCTCTGAGTTCGGGTTCATTAGTTCTTCATCAGCAGCTGCACCATTCTGCTGCTTAACCCAATGGCTGAGTACTTTATTTCACCTAATTTAAAATGCATATTTCAGAAGCCAAAGGGAAATCAGACTTTTCCTCACCCCAGAGCCTTCCAGCTAGGACAGGCATGTGACCTAGAATTATTCAGCCAGAGGCTGTCCCCCAGGATTTCAGGTCTTGGAGCTATGACTCAAAGGGACACATTCACAGAGGCAGTGGTACTGTCAAGAACACAATGCTGACAGCTGAAACGGGAGCGATGGTACCAGCATCAGTCCCTGTCATATGACTTGGTTGCATTCACTGTCATTTAACCCCTCTTGATTCTCATTCTGAGGATGATTCTCCAACCTTCCCATTGATTCCATGATATAGTCAATTTTCTCAATTGCCTTCCAATAAACTTAGTTCCTCATGACGCAAGTTGGGATATGGAAGAAGTGCAGGAAAAGTGACTCATTTCTTCCTTCTACATTTCTTCACTCATTTCTTCCTTCTACATAATTAGGGCTCTGTAGATACTGTCATAAGTCATGGTTCAAAGACAGAGTTGAAAACACATCACTTGCAGCTATAAAATAAATGATTGGAAGAATGACAAACAAAATAAAATGAATCACATTTAGAAGAAGGAAACGGATTTGGGGTTAAAGGAGATAATCTCCAAACCTTGATGAATGAGATGTAAAAACTACAGTGCATCTGGGGAATGGCCCATCTGAAGCCCAACCTCCAGCAGTACGCAATACGGCCATGTAACAAACATACACCTGTACCCCCGAATCTAAATTTTTTAAAAAGCTATAGTTCAAAGTTGATAAACTAAGTAAGAGAAGCAAAATATTATTTAGAGTTGTGAAAATAACTACTAGAAGAACTAAAACAAATGATAAAATACAATTCTATCCAGGCAGTGGGAATAAAAATGAAAAGTGGAATGGGAAATGTTTGCTGTTCATTTCCTACCTTTCTGCACTGTTTGAGTCATGTTTAGCCATACTCACATATCATATTTTTAACATTTTTAAATCTTCTCTAGGCTGCACCACCACAGAGCATACCACATAATTGAATGGAGGCCATTAATATTTGCATGTACACACCCACTCACCCCCCCCCCCACACACACACACACGTGCACAGGGCCCAGCTGCAATTCTGAGAATGCAAACTATAAAAGATTTAATTACATGGGAATAGATACAAGAGCACAGATTTGCCTCCAGATTTGTTTTCTTGGCTAAAACACAAAGCAGCCTCCACCCATCAAAAGCTACATCACATACAGAAAAAGAAAGTGAAATCTCAAAAGGTGACTTGAAAAATGTAAGGTTTTTTTCTTGTTTTATTGAGGTATAACAAATTTAAAAATGCTTATATTTACAGTATACAACATGATGTTTTGACATATGTGTACATTGTGAAATGATTGCCACGATCAAGTTACTTAACACATTCAACTTGTCACAGTTATCTATTTTTAATGTAGCGAGAACATTTAAGATGTAATTTCTTAGCAAATTACAAATATATAATAGTTTTATTAACTGCAGTCACTATGCAGTACATTAAATCCCCAGAACCCATTCATCCTGCCTAATTGAAACTTTGTATTCTTTGATACACATTTCCCCACTGCCTTTATCACCCCCCAAAGTCCCTGGCAACCTACATCCTACTCTCTGCTTCTATGAATTGGATTTTTAAAAATTCTACATATCAGTGAGTTTGTACAGTATTTGTCTATCTGTGCCTGGCTTAATTCAGTTAGCATAATATCTTCCAGCTTCATCCATATTTTTGCAAATGACAGGATTTCCTTCTTTTTAAAGCTGAATAATATTCATTTTATATATATAATATTCCACTATATAATGGACTATTATTCCATTATATAATTCCAATATATAAAATGGAATATTATTCAGCTCTTAAAAAAGAGGAAAACACATATATAATATGTATATAACATTATCTTTCTCTGTTCATGTGTTGATAGAAACTTAGATTGACTCCATATCTTGGCTATTGCTTTGTCCCTAAGAAAAGGAGGTCATAGAAACTTTGATCTGTTGTTATTTTTTTGTTTTTGTTTTATTTCAATAGCGTAAGGGCTACAAGTGGTATTTGGTGACATGAATGTATTGTATAGTGGTGAAGAAGCACCGAGACATCGCACTAATACCAAATGTAAAAGGTCTGCTGCTTATTTCATCTGTTTAAAAATATCATGAACTTGAGCATTCCACAATCTAACCTTAGTATAGAGTCTTACAAGTAAGAACAATGAGATACTTGATTTGGAGTAAAAAAAAAATCTGGGACTGTTCCATCTGTACCATTTACTAATTTTTTTTTTTTTTTTTTGAGTTGGAGTCTCACTTTGTCACCCAGACTGGAGTGTAGTGGTCGCTCCCGGCCACTGCAGCCTCAACCTGCTGGGCTCCGGCGATCCTTCCGCCTCAACCTTCCAAGTAGCTGGAACTACAGGCGCGCACTACCACACCCGGCTAATTTTTTGATTTATTGTAGAGATGAGGTCTCACACCAAGTTGCCCAGGCTGGTCTCAAACCTGCAGGCTCAGGCAATCCACTCACCTCAGCCTCCCAAGGCGCGGGATTATAGGCTGAGCCACTGAGCCCGGCTCGATTTTTTTTTTTTTTTTAAGTCTTGTTAGTGAACAAGCCTTCATGGCCCTTGAATTTTTTAGGAGATGGTTTTCACATGTTTAAGTCTTGGTAATCTTCACTTTCAGCAGGTATAAAAGGATCTTGGTCTGAAGTTTTTAGAATCTTCTCAAAAGTTTACGATGAGCTCTCCTAAGCAATTAGATTCAGCTTTTTCAGAAGACAGTACAAATATATTGACTTCAATGAGAGGTCATATTTTATTTTACACTTAAAAAAAGAGAACCTAACCTGTTTTAATTTGGCTTCATCTAAAAGTTTTTTTTTTTCTTTTTGAGATAGGATCTCCCTCTCACTCAGGTTGAAGTGCAGTGGTACAGCCATAGCTCACTGCATCCTCAAACTCCTGGGCTCAAGCAATCTTCCATCTTAGCCTCCCGAGTAGCTAGGACTAATCATTGTGCACTACCATGCCCAGCTTTTTTTTTTTTTCAGTCAGGGTCTCACTCTGTCACCCAGACTGAGGTACAGTGGCATAATCATGGCTCACCGCCTCCCCTCTCAAAGCTAGGACTATAAGTGCATGCCACTACTCCTGGCTAATTAAAAAAAAAATTTTTGTAGAGATGGAATCTTACCATGTTGCCGGGCTGATCTCAAATTCCTGACCTCAAGTGATGCTCTCTCCTGTGGGCACCCAAATTGCTGGGATTATAGTTGTGAGCTACCATGCTTGGCCTGCTTTATATTTTTAAAAATATGTTATTGCATCCATTATCCCATTTGAGTCTACATCAATCCTTTGAGGCAGATAAGGTTGGGATTCCATCCATTTAATAAGGGAGAAAATTGGTGCAGAGAGAAATAAAGTTGATAACAGAGGTTTCTGGCAAGTTAATAGAAGAGCTGAGCCTAAAATTTATATCTGTAGGCTATCAGCCCAGATGTAGAGAACAGTTATAAGCAATAGTGTCTAGTTGTTGGCATATAACTACTATGCTGAAGTTCTTAAAAATACTTTGTCCCTCGACTGGCTGAGTGCAGTGGCTCACACCTGTAATCCCAGCACTTTGGGAGGCAGAGGTCAGAGCATTGCCTGAGCCCAGGGGTTCGAGACTAGCCTGGGCAACTTGGCAAGACCTCATCTCTATAATAAATCAAAAAGTTAGCTGGGCTCAGTGGCACATGCTTGTGGTTCCAGTCTTCCAGTTCCAGAAGACTGAGGCAGAAGGATTGCCTGAGCCCTGCAGGTTGAGGTTGCAGTGGCCATGAGCATGCCACTGTGCTCCAGCCTGGGCAACAGAGTAAGATTCCAACTAAAAAAAAAAATACTTTGTTTCTCAACTGAGAGGGACTGAGAGAGCCTCAGTCTCTCTCTCCTCATAGTAATACATATGTGATTAATTAACTTAGCAAACTCTTCCTTTCTCTGATAATAAAAAGTAAACTTCAGCCCAGGCTACTTCTTAACTTTAGTGCTTGTGGAATTTATGAGGTTTTATTGTAGAAGTCAGCCATATATGCTTCTTGCCTCATCTGTGCACCTGACGCACGTGGCCCCTGGTGAATTTTTCTAGTAGTAAAGGCTGATTTGGATGGATGCCTTCGTGAAGCCAAAGAAAGGGAGCCGGTAGTTGAACCAGAATTAAGTTTTTCTTTGGAGTTTCCAGCTCTTCTTTCATTCCCCCCAACCCCCCACTTTTTAAAAAATTAATTAAATTTTTTTTTTTGTAGAGGCAAAGTCTCGCTATGTTGCCCAGACTGGTCTTGAACTCCTGGGCACAAATGATCCTCCTGTCTCAGCCTCCCAAAGTGCTGACTTTACAGGTGTGAGCCACCGAGCCTACCTCCTCCCCTTTTTTTTTTTGTGATCTTGTTCTCCCATTGTTTTTCCCTTCTCCCCTCAGCCAGTTTTATGTCTTGGAATAATAAAATTGTATAACAAAATTTTATGTATACATGGGGGTGTATAGTGTATATATAATGTTTGTTTTGATTAGCTATTTTAAAATTCAGGAGCTACAAAGGGCTTTTTTTCTTTTTTTTTTTTTTTTTTTGAGTTGGAGTCTCTGTCATCCAGGCTGGGGTGTAGTGACACGCTTCTGGCTACTGCAGCCTTGACCTGCTGGCTCAGGTGATCCTTCTGCCTCAGCCTTCCAAGTAGCTGAAACTACAGGCATGTGCCACCATGCCCAGCTAATTTTTTTATTTATTGTAGAGATGAGGTCTCGCCAAGTTGCCCAGGCTGGTCTCAAACTCGTGGGCTCAGGCAATCCTTTCACCTCGGCCTCCCAAGGTGCTAAGATTATAGGCGTGAGCCACCTTGCCTGGCCTACAAAGGGCTTTAATATAAAAGTTCGAGAGATACAAAGGGCTACAATGTAAACATTCAAGATCTACAGAGAGTAATAGTGTGAAAAGCCTTTTTTTCTCACCTCAGCCTGAATGCTGTCAAGTTCCTCTCAAAACAGCTGTGGTGGTACCAGTTTCTTATGTATCCTTCCAGAACCCCTTTATGCCTAATGATATTCAAAGTATACCCCCAGTGCCAGAACATCTTAGGAGAATTTAAGCATTTATTTTGTTGAAGCCAAAGAAAGGCTTCTCTGATGGTTGTCTTTCAGATAGTTGTAACTTGATAGCATTCCCTGGGTGAGTGAGGGAAGCGGCATTCCTTTACTGAAATGAAAAATCCTAGAAGCATCTGTCCCTTTATTCTCATAGCCTCCAACTGTAGGCACTTGTAGTGAGCCTCTGGGAAAAGAAGTGAACCCCACTGTCTCTGACATCTATAATAGGCTCACCAGGCTCTGCCCTTTTGCTCACAGGTGAACAGCCTGCGCGTGGCTGACCCCGTGGAGGCTGTGCTGCAGCTCCAGGACTGCAACATCTTCATCAAGATCATCAACAGCATGTGAGTGTGCACCATAACTCCTCTCCAGCCTCTTGGGCAAAGCGATTGCTGGGGTGGGACTGCATTTGCTCCCTTTCTTTGGTAACAGCTGTGACCAGAAAGCATGGGCAGGATTGCAACGTCATAAGCCAGGGTGGGGCCCAGAGGCAAGAACATATTGACTTCATCCTCCAGTTACTGTACTGTTCTGTGGGAGTTTCACACCGCTCCTATCCTCAGGCTTCCTCACTTGCACGGGACAGCCTCCAAGACTTCATGCTCTAGCACGGCACCAAGAGCTATTCTTGGGCTCCCTGTCCTCTTCTCCACAGGAGTCTTCAACAACTCTCTCTTCTTGACTAATCTACCCTTTCTCACAAGCCCTCTTTTGCAACCTCTGGGGCCAGGAGGGAGAAGGGGAGCACTCTCACTTAGAGGAAATAAGAGACATCCAGAAATCTCATCTCTAACTTGTTAGCACAATACAGATATGCCCCTTTCTAAGCCATTATAAATGTTCTTCTGGGGTTTTCACTGCCTGTTATCTTGCTTTCTGAGGCCCAGGAGGAATTATAAGCCTGCTATTATCATGTAGCCAGGATTCTTATTTGGCCTTTTTTGGCCTGTGTTTTTAGCACGTTTCCTCTGAACATCACAGTTATTTGGGCAATCGGTGGAGTGGGGCCTCCTCCTTAATATCCTATCTCAGCCGGGCTCGGTGGCTCAGCCTGTAATCCCGCGCCTTTGGGAGGCTGAGGTGAGTGGATTGCCTGAGCCCGCGGGTTCGAGACCCGCCTGGGCAAGCAAGACCTCATCTCTAAAATAAAATCAAAAAATTAGCCGGGCGTGGTAGCGCGCGCCTGTAGTTCCAGCTACTTGGAAGGCTGAGGTGGAAGGATCGCCGGAGCCCAGCAGGTCGAGGCTGTGGTGGCCGGGAGCGGCCACTG
>CAUYQG010102835.1:0-43269 GCA_963574415.1 Tarsius wallacei
GCAAAGTTCATAATTTTGTCCTTCTTTATGGCTGCATAATATTCCATTGTGTGTATGTACCTCCTTTTTAATCCAATCTACTTTCAATGAGCAGTATGGTTTGTTTTACGTTTTTGCTCTACACTAAGCAAATTTTCTCCTTCCCCACAGTATTATTAGATATCTGTATATTGAAATAAATGTTAAATTGATTTAAAACACCAGGATGGTGAAGTCTTAAAGAAGTAATTATAGATTATATTTTAGACCAAATCAATTATTTAAATTTTGTGGATGTGAACTAGAAAGAATAATTTGACATAGTAATATATTTGTTGTTAATTTGTTGTGGTGGTAGCTTAAAATAGAAATAATTTGAACATAAATTTCAAAATTTATTTCTCAAATAATATAAAAATATATTACCATTGAAATATTATCGATATATTTATATAATAGTTTATGTAATATATATATATCAAAAAACTATATATTATTCTAGAAAATAGTTGAGGTTGCTAATATGTAATTCTTAACCCAATAAAGAATATATTGAGTTTTTGTGAAAGCAGATTTAAACCCTGAAACATGTTAGTTTTGTTTAATATTTATATGCATTTTGCATATAGTATAGAGTTTTGTAATAGATTATGTAAAGCAGTGTCACTGTGCACTTCAACCCATTGCATCTTGGACTGCAATTTCTACTACTTGCATGAGTTCAGTGGCATAGAATACTTATACAAGTTAAGTGACACAACTGTATTAACCACTAGGCAGAAAGGAACAACTGAAGTCTAAGATTTGTGGTGAGCCAGTTTTTTCAAAGTTTGGGAAAGCTGCCCAGGTCTAATGGAACCTCATCTTTGTGTGCCCTACTTGCATCATGGCTGAGGAACCCCAGAACACAGTCTACCATGGAGTTTATATCCTGGAAGCCACAGGAATTACTAGGCTTCAGCTGTGCAGAACATCCTCTCTAAGAGAAACTCGAACAGAGCCCGATTATTCTGGTAGTTCCTCCTTAGGATTTTGCATTCACAGCACATTCTACAGTTATTCTTTAGAATAGGCAAAAAAAAAAAAAAAGGAGGAGAGAACTGGATCAGTCTAAAACCACCCAATAACTGTCATATAGATTGCATTCATATGTTATCATAGTTTTAATTTAATGTTAATATGTTCATTATTTAAATGTCAATTCAGATGACAACATAAAGACAATGAGTAATTTATATTCCAAGAAATTACAATCTTACATTTTCAAAGAATAGTGAAACTGTTGTGTTTTGTCTTCTGTTCATGGTTTGTTCCTCAATGTTCATATGATTTTGTTAAAAATTTAAAGATCTTACACATAATGTGTTGTATTATCAAAATAAATGAGATATGTGCATGAAAAAAAATTATACAGATTTTCAAACCTAATTACCAACCAAAATCCCTGATGTGCCCTTTAAAATAACATATTACTGGCTAGACATGATGACTCATGTCTGCAAAACTATATTTCGGTAGGAAATGGAGGAAGGATTGCTTGAGGTCAGGAGCTTGAGACCGGCCTGGGTAACATGGTAAGATGCTGTCTCTACAAAACATAAAAACAAATTAACCAGAATTAGTGGTGCATCTCTATAATTACAGCTACAAGGGAGCGTGAGGCAAGAGAATCACTTGAGCCCAGGACTTTGAGAGTACAATAATTTAGGATCATGTTACCACACTTCAGCCTGAGCAACAGAGCTAGACCCAATCGGAAGAAAGGAAGGAAGGAAGGAAGGAAGGACTGATTGATTACAGAAGTTGAATACAAACCTAGACATATGAATTTCTGGATATTGTGGCTAGGAATCTGTATTTTTGCCATTGTTATCTGCTGATTATTTTGTTGTCTGTCAGGTGATTGGTGATTGGGATCTGTGATAAATACTAAGACATTTTTTGGGGGGCAGTATATACACTTAGGACCAAAATTACATTAATATTATTGTATTTTTTTTACATTTCATAAATATTCTAAATATTAAAATATTTAAGCATATATTAAGCATATAGTCACAGAACCTTAACATTGTAAGATTTTGATAAATTGAGCATTTACAACGAACTGATTGAATCGCCATTTTCAAACAAATACAAAAAACAAATTATAGATGTATTTAACCAAAAGGAAACATGGAAAACTGAACTCCAAAACATTCACTGAATATCTAGGTAAGAGACAGAAAGCCAGTTAAATTAATTTGTTTTCTTAAGACAGTACCATTAACTTGCATGTTTTGATGCCCATGGCAAATATAGAGTCTTCAACTTGGATGGTGATATATGTTTCAAGTAGAATAGACATTCAATTTGTAACATTTTTGCTGTCTTATTCTTTTATTTTTAATTGACAAATAATAATTTTGTACACTTATGTGATACAGAGTGATGTTTCGATCTTTGTATTCATTATAAGAAAATTCAATCAAGATAATAACTTATCCATTACTTTACCAACTTATCACATTTTTTTTTAGTGAGGATATTAAAAATCTACTCTTTGGGCAATTTGGAATATACCATACTTTATTTATTTATTTATTTTTTTGAGTTGGAGTCTCACTCTGTTGCCTAGACTGGAGTGCAGTGGCCGCTCCCGGCCACCGCAGCCTCGACCTGTTGGGCTCCTGGCGATCCTTCCGCCTCAGCCTTTCGAGTAGCCGGAATTACAGGCACGCGCTACCATGCCCGGCTGATTTTTTTATTTATGGTAGAGATGAGGTCTTGCCAAGTTGCCCAGGCGGGTCTCGAACCCGCGGACTCAGGCAATCCACTCACCTCATCCTCCCAAAGAGCGGGATTACAGGCTAAGCTGCCGAGCCGGGTTTATACCATACTTTATTATTAACTGTGGTTACCAGGCAATTCAATAGATTACCAAAACTTCTTCCTCCTGTCAAACCAAATCTTTGCACTGTTTCATCAACATCCTCCCTTTTTCCCTTCCCCTTCAGCCTCTGAAAATTACCTTCTTACTCTCTGTTTCTTTGAGATTGACTATCTTAGATTCCACATATAAATGGCATCATACAGTGTTTTTCTGTATCTGGCTTATTTCACTTAGCATGTCCTCTAGTTCAACCATGCTGTTGCCAATTGCAGAATTTCCTTCTTTTTTTAATTCTGAATGGTATTCCCTTGTGCATATATAGCACATTTTCTTTATCAATTGACCTGTTGATAGACATTTAATTTTCTTTTATATCTTGGCTATTGTGAATATTGAAATAAATATGGGAATGTGGATATCTCATCGACATACCAATTTTAATTCTTTTGGCTGTATAACCAGAAATGAGATTGGCTGGATCACATAATTCTATTTTTAGTTTTTTAGGAAATTCCATACAATTTTCCAAAATGGCTATACTAATTTATAGTCTCATCCACAGTGTACGTGTTCATTTTTCTCCACATCCTCACCATCATTTGTTAATATTTGTCTTTTTAATAATAATCATTCTAATACATGTGAAGTAATATCTCTTTGAAATTTTAATTTGTATTTCCTTGATAACTAGAGATGTTGATCATTTTTTAATAAAAACTTTTGGCCATTTGAATCTCTTCTTTTGAAATGTTTCTGTTTAGATCCTATGCCCAGTTTTAAATAGTTTTATTTTATTTTATTTTGATTGTTGAGTTATTTGAGGTTTTTAAAAATATATCTTGAATATTAGCCCCTTATCAGATATATGGTTTGCAAAGATTTTCTCCTAATTTGTGGGCTGTCTCTTCACTCTGTTAGTTGTTTCCTTTGCTATGCAGAAGTAATATAGTTTGGCAAACTATCTTTGCCTGCTTTGCTTTTTTTTGCCAGTGCTTTTGGAGACCTATCAAAAAATGATTGCCAAGACCAATGTCAGCAATATGGAGCTTCCCTCTATATTTGATTTCAGTAGCTTTACAGTTTCAAGTCTTATATTAAGTCTTTTGTCCATTTTGAGTGGATATTTGTCTATAATACAAGGGTCCAATTTCATTCTTCTGCATAATATTATCTTGTATATGAAATAAGCAAGATGCAGAAAATTTTAGAGAACAAATTAACATAAGAATTCAGTGAAATGACTGATTTAAAACCTCCTTCTCTTCACTCCACTCTCAATCTTTAAAATATATGCTATGTAAAATGTATTAAATTTATTGATGCTCTTTTATGCAAAATTTTTTAATTCTTAAAATGTCTTCAAACAAGTTATGCATCACAGCAAAAAATATTAACTCTGCCTATTAGTGTTTAGAAAGTTTACAAATCAATAGATTCTGTTAGTAGACTTTATATACAATTTATTCAAATATATGAGTAGACAGACTTTCAAATGAACCATTCTGAATCTATCCATTTGTATACTAATTTGAATGAACCAATTACACATTACTGAAACTCTAAATGCTGTGGGGGAAATTGAGGCTACTTGAATATTGGTCAGGTATGAAATGATGTCAAAACTTGATGCTGATATTATTGGGTATAATAATGACATTTCAGTTATATAAGAATAAACTGACTTTTTGTAGATATTATTTTAAAGTATTATGAGATATGTTGTCTGGAAATTGCTTTAAAATACTCTTAAAGAGATGACTTAAATATAAATAATGCAAAATATTGATATTCATTGAATCCAAGTGATAAGCATATATTGCATTAGCTTTTGTATATGCTTGCAATTTTTCAGAAAGAATGTGGACAAAGTGTTTATCACAGATCGAACTAAACAATTATTCTTTAAACTTTATTTGTAAAAAATATACTAGGAAATATATTTATTTTTCCTTCAGGATTTTTGTTTTTTCAGGATGTCCACAACCAGCTGGAGCTGAACTTATTCAACTAAAACTAAATAAAATCTGGGACGTCTCACTTGTATGCATCATTTATTTTTCCATTCAGTAAATATTTACTGAACACTCAATTATATACCAGGAACAATATGCTTATTACATCAAAATAGACATAATGCTTTTGCTGTTATGAAACTCATATTTTATTATCTCTTCTTCTCTGTCTCTTTCCTCCAACTGATTTCTCCTGACTCACCTCCCTTGACTAGACCCATGACTTTCAAGTTCTTATTAGTGAATGCTCTTACTATGTCTTATCATAAAGTCAGATTGGATATTCAGCTACATTTTACATATTTATTTATTTAAATTTTTTTAAATATGTGGGGTACAATCAGCATCAGGCATACAAAAGTTCATTATTCAGGTTCCCTTTTTGATTAGGTGTGCCTCCCCCTTCTTGGCAGTTTCCCAATACTGCCAATCCTGCCCCCACCCTCCCCTGACAGATTCATACTAACACCAATCCCTTTCTTACAGTATTACAATTTTGTCCAAGGTCCACTTCTGAGTGAGAACATGTGATACTCAATTCTTTGTTTCTGTGATAGGTCCCTCATTATTATAGCCTCTAAGTCCATCTAAGTTACTGCGAAATTCACAGTTTTGTCCTTCTATATGACCGCGTAATATTCCATTGTGTATATGTACCCCATATTTTTTAATCCAGTACTTGTTCGATGGGCAGCACAGTTGTTTCCACGTTTTTGCTATTGTAAATAATGTTGCAATAAACATGCATGTGTAGGTATCTTTTCCATAGAATGATTTGAGTTCCTCCAGGTATATTCCCTAGTAGCAGTACTGCAGGAATACACATGGGAGGTTGATTTGTAGATCTTTTAGGAATCCCCAAACTGTTTTCCACAGAGGTTGTACTAGTTTACATTCCCACCAACAGTGTAGAAGTGTTCCCTTTTCCCTGCATCCTCTCCAGCATCTGTTGTTTTTTGAGTTATTGATGATGGCCATCCTGACTGGAATTAGATGGTATCTCAGTGTGGTTTTAATTGGCATTTCTTTGATGACTAGTGAAGCTAAGCATTGTTTTTTTCATGTATCTGCTGATTGCTTGTATGTCTTCTTTTGAGAAGTGTCTATCATATCTTTTGCCCACTTTGTAATGGGGCTATTTGTTTTTTTCTTTTCAGCACATTTCACATTTGAGTTCCTTGTAGATCCTAGATGTTAGGCCTTTGTCGGACATACCATTGGTAATTTTTTTCCTAGTCTGTGACTGTCAACAACTTTAAAACAAGAAAAGAAGTTAATTGTAGTTGGTAGTATTTATTTCAAAAACATGAATCTTTGAGATAATTACATTATAATTTCATTTAAAAATTATTGGAAGTTCTTCAAATAAAATAATAAGCATTCTTTTTCAGTTTGACTATATTCCTTCTCCTCTTCCTCCTCCTCCTCCTCCTCCTCCTCCTCTTCCTTCTTTTTTGAGAAGCAAATGTAGTCACTACTTTCCATCTTTGTCTATAAGAACCTATCTTTAAGGACGATTCCTGATAAAAGTGGAGGAAGACTTAAAGAAAGTGTCATCACATTTGCCTCTATCATGTGCTGAATACAGAACAAACATAACACAGCAAAATAATGTCATTACAGAGGAGTTATCAGAAAAGTATTGATGGGCACTCCTTTCAACACTTTAGTAGTCAATACTTATAATAATGTGATTAATGTATGATTTTCAGAGAAAGTTTAATATTTATTGCATATGCTCTATAGATTATATTAATATAAATAGATATGAGCACATCAAAATATTGTCAATGTTGGGTAAAATAACATTAAAATGTGTAGATACATAGTTATTTTTATGTAAAGTAAGCATCTATTTTCTATTTTATTAACTACAACTATTCCACCCATCTCCTATATCAAAACATGGAAAACTAACACAGTTAGAAGATTTGCTATTTTTTCTTTACACAAAAAACTGGTTATTCAGAAACTGAAATTAACCATTATTTCAAAAGAAAATTTTAAAAGTTCTGAAATCAGTGTAATATAGTTATTTGTGACAATTGCATAAACCAAGTAAAGAAACAAAGGATCCACTAAAGATAGGAATAGAAAATAATATTTCTTACTGAAAATCATCTACTATGTAAATATTTATTGAGATATTTCTACTGATACTTAAGCTTTGTAATTAAGAAATATTATTCAAAAAGGAAAAGTCCACTATCAAATATTTAATTGTTTAATTTAGTATTGAATACTTTTGCATTGTTGACTGTGAATTTTTGATGTTCATAAGCATGAACTGATTCATTTATTTTAAACTTAATAATAAAACACTTAAATAATGTGACTGACATAACATTCATACAATGTTGCATTATTTTGTACAAACTTTTAAAAACTATATCTAATCTTTCTCACTTGCTAGATTTGGATAAATAGGCCTGTATTAATTTTTTTCTTAACAGTAGGTTCTAATATTCCAAGTTAGTTTGCATTTTTATATGGTTGTGTACCTCTAAATTAAGTCCTAATGACAATCAAATTTTTAATAATTTCTTTTCTAGTTTTTAAACTGTTGAGCATGTTATCTATTTCATACAAGTAATATTACTGTTAGATAAAGTTTATGAAGTATGTCATTTTTTTTCAACCTATCCTTCCTCATTTTGTGTCTCCTATAATCTGTCTTCTGGACTCTGTCTCTTCATTATGATAATGGATTATTATCATTATGGTAACAGATTATTTAACTTTTCTTTCAACTTCTATCCATGCTTGATTTATAATGTTTAGGTTCACACTGATGCATGATTACAATATGCTTGAGACGAATTGTGTATTAATATAAATATAGGTCTATACTCATCTACAAAATGACAGTGACTATCTGATAGAATAAGCAGTTTCATATCCACTTACGTGACTCTAGAATACACACTTGACCATAGTTGGAGACTAGTAATCTAATTTTTAAAAGCAGTAAAAAAAAGTTGAACTTCCCATCACTGAGCCATAGAAATGCCACCATTCTGATTTGGGTTGGGGGGATGCATGGAAGAGAGGATCAGTCACTCATTTTGTGGTAGGCTGTTGCATTGGAATGCTTCCACTGTGAGGAGCAATACTTTCTTTTCATTGAGATAAACATACCCTTAGTATGGATTTGCCTTTCCTGCCCTCCCTCATTGCTTCTCGCAAACCACTTTCTGTGGTATGCATACTGTTCTGCAGATCTCTGGAGCCCTGTCTCGAGGCATCCTCCTTCTCTTACTTCATCCAACTTTAGCTATCCTAAACAGAAAAAAAAAATTATTTAATATAATTTGCTTTTTTATGTGTGTCAGATCTTCTATTCAGTATTTGCTGTTGTTATGATGCTGCCAGCTCAAATGCACAGCATTGTTGCATTTATTCAATTATAAAATTCTGTACAATTCAGTGAAAGTTTCTTCTTTAGTTTTATTTGATCACATTGATGTCTCACATCATTTCAATATTTTATCTATTGCTAAGTATTTTATGTGAACTTTAAGGTTGTACATGATCATTTCTTGTCTATCTCTTAATTTTTTTTAGACCACACCTTCAGGTTCATTTTCTATATTGGAGCCGTATATTAACAGCATTTTACTAGTTTCTCTTCAATGGGATAATTTTATTTGTTTTATTTAATTTCTTATTGTATTAAAATTTGGTCATTCCTACATTTTCAGTTCAAGCCAACGCCTCAAAGAGGACACTTCTCATTCTCCAATGCCGGATAGATTATATATATATATAGATAGATAGATATACACATATATATTTAGATAGATTATATATGTCTATACACACATACACACACATATATAAATTGATGACACTAAAAGAAAGATGCATATATGTATGTGTATATATATATATATTATATTTTTCAGAGAAGTGACATAAGTTTGCTATACTTTATTTGCGTGAATTAGTTGTTTAATGTTTGACTTCCACATTAGCCAAAGACCTCCATGACAATAAAGTCTATGTTTATCTCTGCTCACCATTTTACTAATAGCAATTAGGAAATTGACTAGAGCATAATAATGTTCAACAAATATTTTTAAATATTAATAAACTAAAGATAATGTTAGAGAGGTGTTTTCCTTTATAAATTTTTTCAAAATTTTTTGGTTCTGAGGCTTCTGAAGAAGCATAAAATTGTCATAGCTTCACAAAAAAGTGCAACAAAAAAACGCTCCGCTTATTAACAAGTAAAGTTGCAAAAAATATGAGCCACCAATATTTAAGAATTCCTCAACAGAACTTCTGAAACCGTGTCATTGTGATATCAGCAACAGATTGGTCAGTGACTGACATAATGGAACTCCATATCAAAATGTTTATCAATGTCTGCAGCATTTAAATATCTAGGGATTGTGTACTTTTTAGACTATGCAAGTCCTTATCCACTTGTTTTTAAAAACAATTAAATACTTTCAAAAGTGTCAAAAGAGCTTAAATATCTGATAAAATGCTTTAGTATAGAATTCATTGTAATCATTTTTTGAGTCCAGTATTCTTGTGATAAAGATATTTTGTATTAGTCAGGAATCTTTGGAAGGTATGTAGCTATACGCTAAAAGTATCCAAGGGTTTAACCACATAGTCATGGTCTCAACTACCCTTTCTTCCTCTCCGTTATTATTATTTTTAAAAATTTGACTTCCTTTTCAGTGGGACTCTCTTATAATGTGTCATAATAATTGCTGAATGCCCCGGTTCCCCCAAGCACTGGAAAAACCAACTAATTTTCTTAAAGTTTCTAGAAAAAAATCTAATGCGTTTTCCCATTTGGCCATCAAATATCTAGACACTCTAGATTATGTAATTAGTTGCTCTCATTTTCCAAGTCCTAGTCATGTTCATATGCATGAAGCTAAGAGTAGGATCAGCCTTACCTGAATAATATGGAATTACTGGGGAAAGGGTCAATTCAGTAAAGAAAAAAATTGAATTCTGCTTGAAGAAATGGAACAAGATGCAAGGGGGAAAAAGCATCATATGATCACTAAACACACTAATAAGTATTATCTATTGAATTCAGAAGGTTTCATCTCAAGTAGTAAAATGCTATATATATAAATATACATTATATCTCATGCTAAATATAGTTGCATCTATGGCATGAAAAATATTTGTTGGTGTTTATTATTATAAACTCACAAGATAAAATAACTGTGATGAATTTTATGTAAGGTAATTTACAGTCTGACCTTGTCTATCTTTCTATGCTTGTCTGCTATCACACTCAGAAATCTGTGCTTCTTAAATACACGTTAACCTGATTATGCAAACAAACCTTACCATCTCTAAGGTTTTAGAGACTCCTCACTAGCCTGAAAGCATCTTAATGATATGGGCATTATCTTTATAAAAAGAATTCAATGACTATAAACTCACACAAAAAGAATTTTTATGTTTATACTTGTATTTCAATTTACTCAAAGTCATTGTTTCTGCCTGTATCATGTGGTATAAAACAAAATATGTTTTCATCTGGCTTAAGTGAATATTCTAAGAAAGTTCAGTGTTTTTTACTTCTATTATATAATGGGGCAGTAAGAAGAAGAAGACAGGAAGGGAAAAATCAATCAGAAGAGCATTTTAGATAACAGGAATACCAGGTGTGAAGGCATAGAGGTATAAGAAGAGTTAGTAAGTTTGACAGTAGGTACTTTAGGGTATTCGCTGTTTGGAAACTTCAAGGAGGGAAGACTAGGGTAACAAAAAGACCAGAATCTGAGAGGCTTCATATATCATGCAGAATTCAGTGTTGATTCTGTAGATATGTAATGCCATTAAAATTTATTTACTCTATAAGTGTTATATTTATTTTAAATATACTTTATTATAATATAATGTAAATACTGAAACACGTAACGAAAGAGAATGAGTTAACATTGTAAAGATAAATACAGCAGCTTCTAGCAATTTCTAGTTACATATATATGTGTGTGTATGTGTGTGTATGTGGTGTGTGTGTGTGCGTGTGTGTGTGTGTGTGTGAGTGTGCGTGATATAATGTGGATCTTTATGAAATCCTTAGAAAGCGAGTTTCTATACATAAAAATTGAGGGACTATTTCCAATGTACAGCTATAAATACATTATGTTTTGAAAATGTTAGCTCCTTTTCATTTAATCCAAGCAATTAGCTTAAATGAAATTCAAGCATGCTTGACTTTTGAGAATTATATGCCACAATAATTCTACATGCACCCTTTGAAAAGTCAAGTACGTGTTGATTGCATTCTGGAAAACTGATCAAAAGTTTATGTTTAGAGGTTAACAAACTAAAAAAAGATGAAGTGTCCAAAAACTCCTATGATTTGCCTACATTTCTGTCATTAGATAAATTTAACACTCATCATTCAGAAGTAGATTGGGTTCATGGAATCTAATAAACTGAAATAATCTATACTCATGGACCTTTAGTATAAAAGCAAGATTCAGATTTATCTCTAAAATAAATTGAAGAAATATATGAAGATCTAAAATTAGACAAAGATAAGAATAGCTGGAAAATAACCTATCACCCACTATGGCGAATTTCAAAAGTAGTGTTAATTATGAGAAAATAGTTCTCTATGTGTTCTTTTGGCTTTCTGATGTTTCAGGAACCAATTTTATGACTCAAAGGTGGATACTAAATTACTATTGTTTGCACATAGCTTTTGTTACCTGCTTATAGCACTTAGCATAATGATCAATATATTAGATTATTTCATTCAATAATTTTTATTTTAATATGATTTTGTATTCTAAAAATATAATTCTTTTGCAGTGAAATCTACATGTGTTTGGAAGATAGAAATATACACATATGATTGACCTAAATATTGTTTGGTCCACTGACTATATTTGGTGTACACTTAAAGCCATTAACTTCTTAGAATAATTCTATAAACATATCTCCATCCTACCAACTCCTGAGTCTCCAGAGACTCAGAATAATTGATTTAATCCAGGGTCTTTATTTCAAAGATAAAGACATGAGGCTAATAGTTGATCGAGTGCTATATAATTTGGACTAGTACTAAGTACTTTTATCTTCTGATTTGCTGTCCTTTTGCTATATCATGACACAATAATTTTGTGCGGAAAATATTGAGAAGCATAACATTTATTCAGCTTGATTACTAGAACTGAGTTTCACTTTAGAGTGTATCAGTCAAAGATAAAATTTATCAGTTGGAGTACAAGTGTTAAGAAACATGGGAAACAAGCTTGCTAAGTCATCACAGAATTCAAACAAAATGACATTCATCCAGTCACTCATTAATTTATGCAACCAAGATTTATCTAGTGCCTATTATGTGAAGATACTATTTTAGGACCTGTGAATAGAGCTATTAATGAAATATCTGTGCTATTAATAAAATATGGCAAGACAGACAATAAGCACAGAGTGGTAGCTCATTAAAAGGTAATAAACATCGTAGAAAAACATCATAGAAAAACTAAAGGTGAAAAGCGAGACAGGCATTATCAGAATGTTATCCACACAATTTTGATAAGGAGGTCAGTAAAAAACCTCTCTAAAAAGTTGATATTTAAATAAAGACTGGAGTTAGGTGAGAAATCAAGCCATGAGAACATCCTGGGAAAATATATTCTAAAGAGAATATTAAGAGTGAATGCCTTACAGAAGAAATAATTATGTAGGAAACAAAAGTGGCAGCATGACTGTAGTAGTTGGGGAAAAAACATAAGAGATGGGGTCAGAGGAGTAATATGGAGCTAGACCCTTTGGTTACTACATTTTAAAAAAAATTATGATTTTACTCTGAAGTGTATAGGAAAGCACTGGATGATTTTGACCAGGGGGTTGACATAGTTTGATAGGCATTTTAACAAGATTACTATGTGTCTGTGCTGAATATAGGTTTAGGAGAGCAGGGTAACAAAAAGAGAACAGTTAAGAGGCAATGCTACCCTCCCCTTTAAACAACCCATATGGCGAAGGCTGATAGTAAGTGCTACCGGTCGTCAGAGAAGTTGGTAAGTGTTAGCTTGTGCATTGAGTGTTCCGTAAGTATTGTCATTATATACTACTTTCTGTAAGGAAAGTATCTGCATATTTAAAAACAATAATATCTGAAAGTATAAAAGTGTCAGGGTGCTTACTGATTATATTAACTGAGGCAAACTTTAAATAAAGATTTTCAATATAAATGTAAATATACATACTTTCATAGTCTAAATTAACTAGAAAATAAAATTATTTTACCATTGCTTTATGTATTTGAGAGATAACACATGGGTATATTTTAAACTTAGCAGTTTAATAATTTATACACATTTTTCTTAATTACTCAATATTTCTTTCTATTCTTCTTGGTTATATACACAGATTAAGTCCTCCACTTAGAATAAAATGCACTAAAATTTTCTTAATTGCATTTTATTATAAGCATAAACTTATATAAAATGATGAGTTTTAACTTAAATAGGACATTAAAAAATAAGATATTTTGTTTTAATAAAATGACATCTTGATAAACTGAATAGTCAAGGCACATCAAACATAAATAGAGGCTGCTCCATTCAAGCCTCTAAAATACAGTTTAGGAACTTTGGGTGCTTTGGGCAAAGGGGAGTTTCTATACTACTGTGAGAGAGGAGGTCTTCAGATCAAAACTCGTCTGTCTCACAGCAATCTAGATCTGCCTTCTCTGGAACAGAAACACCACGTTTTTATCGCAGCTTGCACTTACAGTTTTTATTATATCCAGTTAATGACTCTATCTGATTATTGCATGCCAGACTGAGAGTCTCATTAACTTACATCTGACTCAGGATGCTCTGGTATTTTAAACATACAGGAACAGCATGTTATAGCTTAAAAGGTTTGCATAGTACTTGCTGTGTGGAATTTTACCTTGCCTGGAGTGCAGAGTATAAAAGACTACCTGAAGGATCAGGCCTATCCTATGCTGGCTTGCTTATGCCATCACAGAGTCAAGGTCGTGGTCAGGCCAGTTGAACTCCCAGTCTTACTTCTTCTTGGGCTTGTGGCAAATCAGAGTGGCCAAAGTAGCCACGGTCTGATTTGCAGAAAAAAATTATGGACTTAAATATATTTATGAGAGAGTCTTAATGATTAATTGAATAAAAAATAAAACAAGAATGCAGAATTACTGACAAAATCACCTTAGTTACAGCTGTATAAATTGATGGTGTTATATAAGTAACTCATCCTCTCCAAAGGGATGACTTTTTATCGTGAAAAGCCTTTATCACATTATGGTAGCCAGTGTTTGAACTAAATTACACCAATACATACTATAAAGCATAGACAAATTATTGGTAGTACTTAGTTATATATTTATCTTAAGTGCTGAAATATCACTCCATATAGATTTTACTCACCTGGACACTTTCCTTTCACTTCCATAATAACTATGTTAAATAAATGTTAAATAATAATACATATATTTCTGTCTATTTTATTGCATAAGTACATATATATATATATATATATATTTGCCTTAAGCAACTTTTTTATCATCCTGAGTATCTATCATTTAATTGAAAGGGAAAAAAATAGAAATCCACAAGATAACATTAGCTTTTTATAAAAAGCGAATTCTGGTTAATTTTTAGAATAAAATGGTATTTCAGTGAAGGTGAACATTTATACTAATGTCATTTGCAGAAGTATTTCAAATAAAATGAATAAAGAAACAAGTATTCTGCTTCTGCTCATTTTAACCCTATTTGATCTTAAGAGGAAATGATAGCTATTTAAATGATGGTAGGTCATAGAGTGCACAGAAAACAGAGGTCAACGGAGAGCAATCAATGATTCATTTTTAGATCAAGCTTCTAACACCAGGGAATGTCCCAAGAAACATTTCATTTTCAAATGAATTCCTTCCACTTGGAACCAAAGGTTCTCAAGCTAGCATTAGTTAAAGATCTCAGCAGCATTGAAGTTAAATAACAACGAAAAGTCACCCACAGCAGTGTCTCTCTAATCCATAGATGTGTCCTCAAGGGCAGCAGACCAAAGAAGAAAACAGAGATTGGTTAAAGGCGCTCACAATAAATGCTGTGATCAGCAAGCATCTTGGGCTGAGAGCTGGGGATTAGAAGCTTATTTTGTTCGCCTCACAGAAGAAAAAAATCTATTTAAGCACACCTGCTTATTGAAGTAAATATATATGCTTGAAATTGATCAATCTCTATAACACAATGTAGCCAATTATAGCAATGCTTGGAACAATATTTCATAGTAAACACAGGGAACTTTATATTCCTTTAGAGTATCTATTGTCATGATATAATAATCAACCTAATGCAAAGAATGCTTTTTAAGTGATTTTTTTTTTTTTCAAGAGTAAAGTCTTTCTGTGAAAAGCTGTTTCATCCTGTTGAAAATATCAATACTACAAGCCAGGGTTGATACTTTCAGAGAAATAAATATTGATTTTCCTCCTTCATTCTTTACTAATGGCAGGCAACTGCTTTCATTGCTCTGAATATTTTATTGTTTTATGATTGACTGATTATGTTCCAATGGAATTTTTATTGTTTCATTTTTCTTACTTTTTAAAAAGGCATTTGTGTTATTTGTGTGTGTGTATGACAGACAAGGCAAAAAAAGAGACTGAAAATAATGTAGCACTCCTTAAGCCGTAGCTTTTATGTGGTGTATGATTTGTCTAAGTTTGACCTTACTATCCCTGACTTTGTGAGAATTTATAGAATACTGAACTGCTTTCTTATATCAGTCGTTTTAGTAAATTGGACTGCAAAATTATGCACATTTATGCAAGTATTAATTGGAACCAGGAACTGCTCTAAATATTTCATGTGAATGAGTTAAACATACTATTCTTTACAGGGTTCCTGGCAATTGTTATGTGCTCTCTGTTTAGACAGGTGCTGTGACTATGCCTAATGGAAGCATCATTGGACAATGGCCAACACAGTCTAATATGCACAAAGACATTAACTTGATATATTGGGTGTTATTTTCTCATCACCTTTGTGTGTATATGTGACTTAACATATCAGAATAAATATAAGACAATATGGACCTAATTCATCATGCTTCAATTTATTTGTCTATCAGATAGATGAATTTAGGAATTCAACCAACTGCAAAATGACCCAAGGAAGTTACTTGCATGAAAAAAAATCAATATATTTTTATAAAAACATTTTTAAATCTCCAGTTTAAAACATTCTATAACAAATACATAAAAACAATTTACAAAAAATAATATGCATGCATATTATTGTTATGTTTACCTTTCTCTAAGCAAAACTACCTGAAAAATACGCCAAAAAATATCTCTGATAAAAATGTGTTTGCAAAAACTCAGTTCATATATTTTAATTGTTAATAATGTCTGGATGTTTTATAAGTCTTTATATTCAACTAAAGAAAAAATGATGCAATACCAACATTTTATTATAAGTTGCTTTAAAAAATTTTAAGGAAGTTATAAAATTTGGTTTTGACACTTTAAAAAAATTTTGCCGAACTTGTGTTAGTTTATCAATTTTTAGAATATACAAGTAATAAGAACCAGTTTAAAATATACAGTGATATTATTCTATAGCTTTAAAAGTGGTCATAGCATTCAAAATGTGCCTAGTGATCATTCTCATTGAACACTACTATGTTGGTCATTAAGAATAAGAAAAGAATGGACTCTAAGGATAGAAAATGCTAAAAATGTTGTGCTTCAATTAACTTGTATTAAAAAAGAAGGAGTGAGAGTGAGAATATTTTACAACAATTTTTTTCTGGATAAATACATATGCATATGTATTAACAGACGCTTTTCAAGGACATTAAAATTTAAAGCAATTGCTGTGGAAATGGAGACTGAGAACATTTACTTATGAATATTTTTATGATTATTATGCTATTTAATAAAACTATTACCAAATACATACTCTGCAAAAACTCTAATGATGATTAATTTATTTTATTAAATATTATATAGCATAGAAAGGAAAAATTATTTGAACACAAAAACTATGCATAAATATCTAAGCCTTTTTTCTTTTCATAAATACATTCCTACTGTGAATTCACTTACAAGGCAAATGGAGTGATCAATGATGCTTCTAATTACTTATTAATTTTGACAGCATCATTTTCTCTTCATCAGTTATTCACCAAGTTATATTAATGATTGAAATTTTAAGTCTAGATACTTTCAAATGTCCTTACAATAAAATATATTCTGTGATTCATATTTGAAGGATCAATGTATTGAAAATATCTAAAATATCAATCCTTTTACAGTTAAAAGATAATTGATATGTTTGTGTGAACATGTGTTTTTATGCGTTTAAGATTAGATAAGCATATATGTATATATAGGGGGTGCCAAAAAATGTATACACATTTTAAGAGATGTTCTTCATGTATTACTTTTTGAAGTTGAATTGAATTATGGTAGCAATGTGTAGTATGATGTTCGCTCATGTATTAGCATTACCATGTAACAAGCAGGACAGTCTCAAAGAAAATGGTGGAAGCATGGTTGAGCGAACAAAAATAATATCTCTTTAAATGTGTACACATTTTTTTTGCATCCTTGGTATATACACACACAAAATTCTGTTATAATTTTAGCTATCTAAGAACTCTAAGATATACTAGCAATCTGAGTCCTATGACTTCTTTTAAATGATATTAAATTTTGTTATTTATGATGTATGTGAACATATAAATTTAACACTCACATGTATTAAGTGGTTTGAAGATCATGAAAAAACTATATTTTTAATCCAACTTTGATATAAATAAATATTAAAATATTGACATATATAAAGCAAGTTAAATTAAAATTTAGAACATTAAAATTTCCATGACAACTACAAACATACTTATTAAACCTGTAAATGTACATGTATTGCTTGTATTTTCCTAATCATTAAGGGGTTCAAGTGTTTGGAATGATATTAGGTAAATATTACTACATTGTAAATGCTATCTAGTTATAGTAATATTCAGATTTCAGAGCGTTATTAATATGCAAAACATTTAAAAACATAGATGTGAACTAAGTAGAGCATACTTTATTTTATACTTGCATTTTACTCATGTTTTCATGAATTTTTTTGATTTTTATATGCTTCTTAATTTACTTTCTATATTATATCTTTCCAAAATGTTTATGCAAGCAAGAGGTCTATGTTGCCCTTAGCAAATTATTTTATTAAGGCATGTAAATAAATGGAAATACTGAATGAAAAGCAAATTCATCAGAAATAGCTTGATAAAATTTTCTAAAGTCATAATTCAGAAAATAAATATATCTATAAAAAATAACTGTGACTCCCAAAATAAAATTTTTATTTTTTCTATCACAACTCAAATTCAAGTCAAATCTTGGTCCAAGCAAGTAGCTTCCAGTATGTGTTGAAAATGCAATTATTAACTTTTAGCAAGTTATATAAACATTAGCTAACTTTTGCTTACCAAATCACAAAAAGCACATAATCTTACTTAATAGCACTTTAATATTTGCCCTTGTTTGACCTAGATTGTTGTTGTTTTCATATTTGTCTATTCTCTTTCTTTTTTATTATTATAAATGAGCATAATAAAGAAAGCAGCGATGGCATGTGATTTAATAGGCAGTGGAATACACTGTGCTAAAGTAAAAGCAAACAGATTCCTGAAACTCTGGAGGAAATAGTATGAATGTGGCAACAAAACAAAAAATACTAATTAGATATGAAATGGAGTGTAGGAAGCTTTGAAGACAGTGATGGGAAGAATTGGTTTAATTTGCAAAAAAGATTTGTTGCTATTAGAGAGTTAGGAACAGAAAGGTTATCCATTCAATATTAAGTTATGATAGAAGCCCTCATTTTTTTCCAAGAAAGAGTGTATTATGGGAGAACTAAGAGAATTAATGAGAAATAATTATAGTAACATAGTGCTAAAATGATATCTCTGAGTATTGGAATTGAAACGAAAATAAGATCATACATGCACTATCTGCAACTCTCAAATCATTTTCTTTTCTGTCATAGGGGAGTAGGCAAAGCATTTCTCCAAAAGGGAGAAATTAGGAGGAATTAAGGGATATCAGTCCCAAACAAGTCTAAAACTTTGCAAGGCAAATTCTATCAGATGTTAAGGAGTGAGAACAGTTGTGCTGAACTCTAAGTGGCTTCAGAGTCACTGGACAAAATCTTTACTAGTCCGGTTTATCCAGAGAAACAGAACCAATAAAATGTATGTTTGTGTGTATGACTAATTGACTATGAATTGACTCAATATGTAAATAGCTAAAATAAAGGTGTTGCTTCTCTAAGAGCTGGCATTTGCATTTAACCTGGTATGTGCCCTACAAATATGTACAACTATTAATATTTTATATTCATAATAATTAAAAAGAAAAAAGAAAACTCAAAGTAAAAAAAGATAAAGAATAAAAAGACCGGATCAATCAAATAATATTTAATAAGTAAAATTGAAAAAGAGTGAGGAAGAAAAAAACAGAAAGGGAATGTTATTTTTTGAGTCCTTGTTACTTACTGATCATTGTCCTGAAAACTTTATATAGACAATCTCATTAATTTCTTACAATCATTCGGAAACATATATAGCTCTTCTCATATTTTGACACTAAAGAAACTGACGTTCTAACAAGTGTGTGTATACTTCTCCCAACACTTAAGAAGGTGAACAGCATTTTTTAAAAAATATTTGCTGTTATCACTGTTGCTGTTACAAATAACTGACAATGATTTTAAATAACTTTAGCAAAAGGTGTAAGACGGCTGCAAGGTAACCAATGGAGTAAAGGGGAAACTTAATATTTGCTCCTTAGCAGACAAGATTTTAATAATACACATTGAGTCAAGTAGTCAGACTAATGATTGATACCCTAAGAACCGTACCTTTGGGTCAAAAAACTTTGCACCTTTCTATTCTTTCTGTTACTCAAGATCTAAATTCTTAATAAACAGAGACGGAGCAATCTTCTCATCACCATATAGCCAACCACTGACTGGGGATGGCAAGGTACTTTGAATAGCAACCCCAGCAAAACTAAATTAATGGAAGAAGGCTGAAAAACTAAAACTCAACTAAAGTTCTATCACCAAAAGAGGGGAATGTAGGGCAGCCATTGGACAAGCAAAACCCACGGATATCTGCAACAGCTAGTAGGTGTGAAAGCGGAATTTTAAGCCATGTTAGAATGAAAAGGGGATTGCATTTTCATGAAACTTGTTTCATGGCCGACAACTATTAATTAGAATTTTCCAGATGAAAATTAAATATTTTTGTATACTACTCATAAAAGCTTGACTATTCTACACAATAAAGATTTCACTTAAAAAAACTTGAATCTTTTTGACATGTAAGTTTTAGTCTCTGCAATAAAAGAGAAAACAATAATCATGTGTATAATTAGAAGAGAAACTCACAATGAGAAGAAATTTCCTTTCTAAGAAGTCTCTTAATGAGAACATTAACCTGAATATGTTAAGAAAGAATAGTGAGGAAATTATTAATTACTGAATATAGTGTGTATGAAAAATTGAGCCTTCAAGATGACATTGAAAAGGAATAACACTTAGAATTATAATTTAATCATCATGTTTTAACATTATTTTAGCTCCATAATTTTTACTTAAGAAATCTTGATATAATTCACAAATAGAGATATTCTGTGACCTTACACTGTCAGTATATTTCATGCATAAATGTAAGATGATGTTATTTAAAATTTTCAGAGTCAACATTCTCAGTACAATATTATTTGTTCATAAATTCTTAAATTCAGATTTAGCTTGATTTTACAATATTATGCACATATTTACAATGAAGTATCTTTTATAATAATTGTCATTAAATTCAGTATATGACTGAAAGGGGGAGAGAGGATTGAAAAAGAAAACATTTTCCATACTGCTGAGATTTATTGTTTTCAGTGATAACGCTGATAGCTTGTCATTTGAAAGATTCTTGCTTCTCACAAGGTAGTGTTTCTACAAACATCTCTTGATGTTTCTGTATAATTGCTATTATACTCAGAGTAAAATCAAGTATATTGTGATTAAATACAGTGGTTTTACTATTTGTTATGATTGAGTTATGTCTCTCCAAAAAGATACATTGGAGACCTAATACACAATACTTCTGAATGTGACTTGTTTGGTAATAGGATCATTGTAGATGCAAACAATGAGCTCATACAGGAGAAAAGTGGGCACTAATCCAGTATGACTGATGTCTTTGGAAGAATATGGCCTTGTGAAGACACTGAGTCGCACAGGGAAAATGCCAGGTGATGACAAAGACAGAGATTGGAGTTATGCAGCTACAAGCCAAGGAATATTAAAGATTGCCAGCAAACCACCAGCTACTAAGAAAAGCTAAGGAGTCTCCTATAGATTTCAGAGGGAGCATAGCCCTGCCGACATCTGTTTCAGACTAGCTTCCAGACAGTAAGACAATAAATTTCTGTTTGAAGTCACCCAATTTGTGTTACTTTGTAATAATACCAGCCATAGGAAACTAATACACCATGATAGAGAGAACAAGAGATATTGAGTTTAAAACTCAACCAGAAATGAATCTTTTTAAGTATGTAGGAAAGACAGTGCTTAAAGTGACTTTTCTGATTCTCAGTTATTAAGAGTTGGATACATTCTTGATACAATATGTTCGCTATGGAAAGTTGGATACATTCTCGATACAATAACAATGCTTACCAAAAATCAGAGGACATGTTGATACAAACATGGAGTTATCTCATACCTTTTCATAAAGCATTTCAATATTTTGTTTTATGATTCACT
Source organism: Tarsius wallacei (assembly GCA_963574415.1). NCBI lineage: Eukaryota > Metazoa > Chordata > Mammalia > Primates > Tarsiidae > Tarsius > Tarsius wallacei. Next base: position 21,672 of record CAUYQG010102835.1, read on the forward strand.
TCTAGTTTCTTACCATGACGTATAAGATGTTTAACTCTTAGCCTTTTTGACTGTTTTCTCTTTTTAATATCTGTTCAAGTTCTTTCTTGTTGAATTTGCCAAGTTTCCTTTGACCATCTGTAATACTTTCCTTCCTCTTCACTTAGTTAATACCTATGCATCCAACAAATATCTGTTTAAATTTCTTTTCCTCAAGAGGGGCTTTCTTAACCACATCTTCCTCCTTAGTGAGACTAGATTATGTTCTCGTTTTATTATCTTACTATATATCTCTCTATTAACTCTGCTCTTTTAAAATATTTTAAAAAGTTGCTTTACATAACATTGTATTTCCATGAAAAGAGGACATTGATTTTTATTTTACTCATAGCTGAGAATTCAGTACCTCACAAAGTTCTGGGAACATATAAAGTATTCAATAAATATTTGTTAGTTTAATACAAACCATAGCTCTTCTAACATCTTTAGGTAAATGTAAAAATATTTTTTTATCTTTTAATAATAAAAGATGCATATGCATGAAAACATCAATTTTGGCATGGTCATATTGTTAACATATTTTTATCTATGAACACAATAATTAACATAGAGAAGTTAAATAATGAGTAATTGTTTTTAAATTCTGTAAGTAATGTAAATACTAAACCTGCATGTGTCATATATACTTCATTTAAATTATAACAAATCAGAATCTGAAAAGAAGAATAATTTTATAAGGCCCTCTTCTTGATTAATTTATACATCAACATAATTTAATATATGCCACACTATTACTGGTACTAACAAGTTTGAAAAATAACCTTTTGGAGGTATGAAAAAAATTAATAAAACCATGGACATACTTCTCTACCCATATGCTTATGTAGACAAAGTCTGCATGCATATACTTCTGCAAAAAACTGCTAATCTCTTGCTTCACAAAACTCACTCAAATGATCATTAAAGTAATTTTTAACATCATCTATACTTTATAATTTCCTAGAATATGTTAAAATTATTATTTTTTTGCATAAGGGTCAATATTTGCTTGGGACACACGTTTTAAATTGGTTAGAATGTTTATTTATTTACTTTCAAGCGTGTTACCTTAATGAGTTGTAATCTTGGAAGCTGAATTCAGCAGATCAGCTACATCTTTGAGTAAGAACGATATCATTTCCAAAATTAACCCCGTTTATCTTTGGAATAAGAAACTACCTCCAAACACCAGATAAAAGTATATTAAAAAAAAAAAAAGAAAAGATCGTCAACAAACATTTTTTTTTTTTGAGTTGGAGTCTCACTCAGTTGCCCAGAGTGTACATAAATTATATGAACTATAGAAAAAAAATTAAAAAATTCATCTCAAGGATGTATGAAATTTAAATATCAACTGTTAATGCTTAAAGAACATTTACTTATGTAATGTTATCTTGTTGTAGCTTTCTCACAATATATTTAAACCGATAGCTTGGAGTTCAAGTTATAATTTGGTCTGTCTTTTATGACAACCTAATCTTGAATGCCCCACATTCTTTCCTCTACATATTGCTAAATTTTTGTTATTCTGGACCTTCCTACTAGGCAAAGAGATATATACTAATTTCAAAAACCAGTGTTGTGCATTTACAATTGGTTCTGCAAATAAGTGAAACACAGACAAGGAGAACATAATAGAAATATTAAGAAAGCTTTTATTTCCTTAATTTCTTTAGTATCTGAGAGAGAAAGAGAATAGTAAAACTGAAAATAGAAGAATATATTAAACACATAGAATAATCCCATACCAGTAATTGGGAGAACTTTATTTCCATCCTAACAGCTGCCTAAAATTTGTTATAAATGTCCTTTAAAATTCCATCAACATTTAAAGACACCAGTTCATTCCTAGGCATTTAATATGGCTCATACCCATACTAGGAGATACAAAAGTAAAATCCAACTTTTACTTAAATATATCCCCAAATTGCAAACTCATATTCTAAATTTCTTTTAGTTATTTTATTGAAAAAATCAGGAACATGTATTCTGAGCAGTGAATTTCAGAAGAAAGATTCACAAACTTTTAACATTAAATTAATCCATCAGAACAAGTTGCTATAAAACAACTAAAATTACTTTCCTGAATTTTTTTTTTTTTTTTTTTTTGAACAGAGAGGACCAGGAAACTAAAACTACACCATGACAATCTTCAACACAGTAGTATCCAATTCTGGAAGTTCATAAGTTAATTTTCTCTTTTCATCTGCTCCTCTTGACAAGGCCATAAAAATATCTCCCATATTTTCTACAAAGGTTAACTTAAATATTATAAGGCAGAGTGGATTGTTCCGTTCTTACTGGAAATGAAACTCAGGCTTCCTCTCCAACATGCTATTGTATGCTGGTTTATGATAAGCATGTTCTTTAAAAAAAGAAAATAAATCATTTTTATGGAAGTTGCCCTCATGTTTATTTCAGATGGCAAAATGCTGAGAAGCACCTGTGTGCGGTAATACAGTATGGTTACACAGCTGAAACTGAAAAAAAATCTCCCCTTAGCTGGACTGTGAATCACTCTGATATGCCTAACCATACGATTTCCTCTAGTGCATTTTAGAATCAGGAGATTTATGTAGCTCATGTGGTGGGTTAATGAACTAAACTCACATTAAGAGGTCAGAGTTCAAATTATATGTGCATTTTATGAATAAAATAAGTAGATAATTGTTTTGTGCTGTTAAGTTGCCACTTCATCCTCAACCAGTTTCAGGGAATGCTTAGCTCCTCAGATTGAGGTGTTTTCCATGTCCTATCAATTTTAATTTTTCAGCCACATTTAAGTATTTGGGAATTTATGCTAATACTACCTAGAGAAATGAGGCTTGAAGATAAAGACTATGCTTTAAAAGAAATTCTTATGGCCAATATGGCCAGTATTTTCTTATGAAAAATAGCATTTAAATAATATCCACTTGAATACATAGGTAAGAAATAAGCAGTCTTCCTCTAAAAGTTGTTTTTTTTTAAATCTAAATTTAGGGGCAGATGGTTAAGAAAGGTTTGAAAATTCACTTAAATTCAAGTAACACTTAACACAAGTGACTCAAGAATATTCTCCAACATTTGCTGATCAACAACTGACTACATCAGATACCTTGAATTAGCACTATGACTAGTAAGGGCCTGTCATCTGCTGTTTAGCTGGAGTCAAACTGGGGCCACAGTAGAAATGGAATTGGGGTACATGTTCCTTGTAGGCACATGGTCTGCAGTTGAACTCATACAATGGTTTGGTGGGGGCAGCTCTCACCAGTTTGCAGGAGCTAAGTATTCAGGAAATTTGCCAACCACTTGAAATCAGCTATGCTATAAGTATTTTCAACACAAAAATCAGCAAATGCTATAAATTGATTTTAGGTTTATATATATGTATTTTTTGTTGCTGTTGTTTTGCTTTGCTTTGTTTTGTTTCCCCAGAAACATCATGTATCAGCACATCACTGGTTGTAAATAATACACATACTGTGGTGTACTTGTATACTGGAATACAGCACTGCAATAACAAATGAACTATCAATAAGTTCACTGATATGAATAAGTCTCAGAATAAATATACCATAAGAAAGAAACCTGACATTCCTCCTGCAAAAATAAAAATATAGAAACTTTATGATTCTATGTATATAAAATTCTAAGACAATTTCCAATTACCTACGTGAATACAATATCTATCTTAACTACAGATCAATACTTATCTTAATTATTGCAGGGCCAGGGAACAGGGAGATTACAAAACCACTTTTAGAGGTGATGAACATATTAATTATCTTGATTGTGGTGATGGCTTCATGAGTATATACATATTCAGACTTGTCAAATCATGCACCTTATTAAGGAAATTTTATTATGTACAATTATATCCCAATGGAACTGTGTTTTAAAAAATAAAAATAATTAAACAGTAAAAATAGACACCACTAAAAATGAAAAGGCAAGCCGAGCACAGTGGCTTATGCCTGTAATCCCAGCACTTTGGGAGGCAGAGGTGAGAGGATTGCCTGAGCCCAGGAGTTTGAGACCAGCCTGGGCAATGTGAATAGACCTCGTCTCTACAATAAATCAAAAAATTAGTTGGGCGTGGTGCTTGCGCCTGTGGTTCCAGCTACTTGGAAGACCAAAGTGGAAGGATCACCTGAGTCCAGAGGGTGGAGGCTGCAGTGGCTGTGAGCATGCTACTACACTCCAGCCTGGGTGACAGAGTGACACTCAGACTTAAAAAATAAATAAATAAATAAATAAATAAATAAAGGCAAGACATAGATTATGAATATGATTCAGATCATATTCTGAACTTGGATCCAGAATATATAAATAGATTTTTCAACACAATATTACAAGAAAAACATCTAATTTTAAAATGGTCAAAATGTCTTAATGCATATTTCACTAAAGAAATTATATGAGTGACTAATAAGCACATGAAAAGACTCTCAACATCGTTAGTCTTTGGGAGAATTCAAAATAAATAACAGTGAGTTACCACTGCAAACTAATTAAAATTTCTATAGCCAAAAATACACATTGTATTAGTTTGTTAGGGCTGACATTACAAAGTATCATAAACTTAATAGCTTAAACAAGAGAAAATTATTGTCTAAGAGTTTGGGGAGCTGTAAACCTGAAATCAAGGTGTCATCAGGTTGGGCCCTTCTGAGGACTGTGAAGAAAAGATCTGTCCCAGGTCTTCATCTTCACATGACCATTGCATTTTTCCTGAATGTGTCTGTGTCCAAATTTCCTCTTTTAATAGCAACAACACTGATATTGGTTTAAGCTCATCCTAATAACCCTATTTTAACTTTATTATCTCGGTAAAGATACCACATCCAAATAACAAAACATTCTGAGATACTAGGTGTTAGCACTCCAACATATCTTTTTTGAGGGGACATAATTCAACCCATGACACCAATAACACCAAATGTTGGTTTGGATGTGTAGACAACCTTAAACACTACATATTTTTGGTTAGAATGCAAATAGTACAGTCACTTAAAAATATTTTGTAAATTTTTTGAAATGTTAAATATAATCTTACCTTACTACCCAGTGATTTCTTTCCTAGGAATTCACCCAATTAAGTGGAAAACTATATCCACGCAAAAATTATATGTGGCTATTTATAGCAGTATTATTCAAAGGTACCTATATTTTCATATTAACCAAAACTGTATACTGTTCAAATGTCCAACAAAAAGGAGTATTTCCAGAAAATGACATATTATCCAACAATAAAAATAAACATAAAACAACATGGAGAAACTTCATAAAAATATGCTATATGAAATAATCAGGCACAAATATATAAGTCCATTTGCATTTAATTTCCAAAAAAAGTCAATTTTGTAGAAACCCAAAACAGATCAGTGGTTGCCTGAGGCTGGGGTATTAGAGTGAATTGGCTTCGAATAGGCACAAAAGAACATTATGAGATGGTGGAGATGTTAAAATTGGATGGTGGTGATGGTTTTACGCTTCCCCAAATATGAATGAACTGTACAATTAAAATGAGTGAATCTTATATTTAAGTATATCAACATAAAACATACAGAAATAAGTCTATTTTAAACCACCAGACAAAAAATGAAAATTGCTTGGACAAATATATTGACAGAAAAGATATAGAGATGTGAATAAATATGAAATGTATTTTGGAAACAAGATAATCAGAGCTTGTGAAAGCTAAATATTGAGAGATAAAATAAGTAACATACAGGTTTCTGATTTGAGTCCATGGATAAATTGTGATCCCTTTTCAAAGATGATAAATAATTATGAAGGAACAATATTGGAAAAAGAAAATTAAGAGTACAGTGATACCTCCAGCTTTGATGAGATACCTGTTAGACACCCAGGTGGAGATGTGAAGTAGGCAACTGTTTGCATGACTAAAACTTGTTGAAATATCTCTACTGGAAATATGTATTTGTGGCATATCACATTTAGGTTGTTTTTGAAGTCATGAAGAAGAAAAAATAATACTTAAGGAGATAGAATAGGAACAAAAGAAAAGTTCCTCCAGGAGAGAGCGTGGAGGAACTCCAAGTAGTGAAGTAGAAACCCAAAAAACATCTGCAATGAGTTCTACTCAAGCACCAAGTGTAGGAATATATACAGAAAAAGAGAATAAGACACAAAGACATAGAGATTTAGAGAGAAAGCTAGAGATAGAAATAAAGTAAGCTGACAGAGAAAAAAATAGAAAAACAAGCAAGAACAAAGTTTACTCAATGGACCATGGGTGAGTTATTGTGTAAGAGCTAAGAGTCCATGCTGGTAATTAGTGAAATTTGTGGTAAATATTTTTGGAAAAGTAATTTTTCAGTGGTAGGTCTTGAATGCCACTGTAAGTGATATGAGCTTTTACTCTGCACAATTGAATGATTTAAGCTTTTATGAGTAAGAAAATAGTATGCTGAGAATGGTGGTTTAGGAAAATATATTTAGTAGAATGATTTAAGGGATTGGGCCTTAAAAAGAAAGTCTGTTATGTCTTTAGTAAGGTCAAATAGCTCAGGAAGATTATGCAAACAATTTCAATCATTGCACACAGAATTTGCTTAATATAATCCTTTTCTTCAAGCTTGGAATGGCACGGCATCCTTCTCTTGGGTATGACAGAGTATTAAAGCCTATTTCTGCTCTGAGAAAATGCATTTTATCTTTGGAAAATGTCAATATAAATTTTAACAGAGTTGCACACCTGCAGAGTCTTCACCATATCATATGACTACCAAGAGGATATACAGCCAATGTTTGAAATATGGGGATATGTCAGTGATCACCACCAAATCTCACAATTAGAATGAAAAAGTTCTATCAACCTGGAAGTTACTTTGCCTTGGGAGTTAAAAATAATTCTAAAGCACCTTGGTCATGACAGTCACACGTAGAAGGCAACATTTCCTCTCTTCTGAAAGTCTTCATTTCTTTGGATTAAAAAAATTCTAGTTCCCTTAAATATTTGTTATATCATATAAACACTGCCCTTCTCCCTCTACTCTGATAGAAGGATATACCTTTTTTTTGTTATAGATTCACACCACTTACACTCTTAGTTTCTTCACAAACCAAGGGAGTAATTTGAATAGATCCATGGTTTTAAAACATTGTTCAACAGCCTTTTAACAAACATGGGTGACAGAGAGATAATCTGTCTCTAAAGATAAATAAATAAATTGCATTAAAGTAAATAATGCCCCTTTCAATTAAAGATATTACTTGATATTGGCGAGAGGATGCAACATCTAATAATTGCTCCAGAATAGAGAGAAAGAGGGTAGGATATGTCATTAAGAGTGGCAGATTGTTGAAGCTAGTAAGGGCACATGATGGGGTTTACAATGCTCTCCTCTTTACTTTTGTATATGTTTGAATAAAAGCTTGTTAAAAGTGAGCTGATAAAAAATTTGGGGCAGAGGGTGATTAAGGTGGACTCCAACATTAATAAATCATGTTGGTAATAAGCACCCTTGAGGTGATGTGATGAGAATTGTACTTTCTCAAAAATCCATCACCCCAGTCTAATCATGAGGAAAGTATTAGGCAATCCCAGATGATGGACATTCTACAGGATACCTGGCCTGTACTGTATTCTTCTAGATTATCAGGATAACCAAAAATAAGGAAAGCCTGAAAAACTATCACAGTGATGTAGAGCTTAGCAGACATAGCAACTAAATGTTATGTGGTATTCTAGATGGGATCCTGAGATAGAAAAAGGTGATCAGGTAGAAACTAATGACTTTACTACTAACATGCCAATATCAGTGTTCAATTCTGACAAATGTGTCACAGTAATGTGAAATGTTAATAATAAAGGAAATTGGTATGTTCAAGACATGCCAAAGATATGTATATTATCTTTGCAATGTTCCTTTAAATCTAAAATATCTCTAAATTTTAAACCTTACTTTTAATAAAAGCCTGTGTAGACAAAGCAAGAAGAGATAAATGACTCTGAGTGATTAATTATTTTCCTTATCTTACAAGAAAATGTAATTAAGGTCTAATATACAAAAAAATCATGTATGATAACTGGTTAAGACAGATTTTTTTTAAAACAAATCAAATATCAAAATTTGTTTTTAAAGTTTATAGTCACAAGTTTTACTAACCGTTACACTTTAGGCTTATTTTTTTTCAGGATAAAATATACAAGAAATGTTAAAGTATTTGTTTGTTTAAACACTAAACATATTTATTATTTGCAAATCGTAAAGAGTGAATAAGTATCCATTATAGAGTGTTTTCTATTTACTGCAGGGGCATTTTTTTATTAAGATGAGTGAACAAATCAATTTGAAATATCTCATGGTGCAACAAATAATGTGGTGCAACATTTACTGGAAAGTCTTATTATTTCTCTGCATAATAATGAATCTCTTACAAGTTGAAATATGAACAATGTAACAGTAAAGTTGACATCAAGAGCAACAAAATGAGATTAATTGTCATTGAATGCAAACTGATTATTGAAGCCTTCAAAGTGATCTGGAAGCCTTTGCTATTATAACCTTCTGCCTTTCTAATATGCTACAAATGCGCTAAACAGAATAAGTAAAAATCAATTTAATAATACAAAATGAGTCAAGTATTCTAGCCACAGTTCTTATGGTTGCATTAATTGATTTTTTTAAATAGAAAAACTGCAATCTTAAGGCATTAACTCAAAGTATCTGAGGTCATTTCCAAGTCAATGTGATAAATGATTTCAGGTTCATTAGTACTTGGATTTGTAAACTGAGAGTAAATAAGAAATAAGAAATGCTAATGCTGACCCTACTTATCTACATTTTTTAGTCTTTATTTATTTCACACCTGTTTTTAATCTTTATTTTATTAGTAGTTCAGTGACTCTCCAAAATCCATGGACTGATTCTTCAACTGGTATCCAAAGGCTCTTATTTGTTCATGGAACTATTCTCAGAGGTTAAAGAATTATCAAAATTATTTCTATCTTGTCTTTACATTTGAAAAAATATTACAGAATCCTCCTCCACACATACTTTATGACTAAGTAATACAACAAAATTCTGATATCTAGGTGCTCAAGTTCACATTCAGGTTTAAATAACGTTGGCACAAAGTAATACTTTTTTAACTGGCAAGGACTTTGAAAAATAAACAGGTGTGAAGTTAAATACATGAATACCACATATAATAAGTTATTACATTATGCAAAGTAGAAACTGGTTTGATTAATCAATGAATAGGAAAAAGTAGTAGGATGATTGAGGCATAATGTAAAAATACAGAAATGTAGGCATTCCAAAGGCATATCCATGTGCTGCATACTCTTTTGGATGTTCGTATTGTAACATAGTGACAATTTTTGTACATATCAGTTTGTAAGCATTCATTAGTTCAGCAACAAAAATCTCAATAAAAATGGTTCTGCAAATGATTTATTTAATATTGCTGTTTGGGATTGCCCATTAAAACAACAACTATTTGCTAATAATTTCATCAGTGATAATCACGATGTGTTTAACAATTAATAAATTGAAAACAATAAAATAAACATAAACATTCATATGTTCTTTTAAAATTTTTTTTTTATTTTAAAGATGTGGGGTACAATTCAGGATTAGGATTAGCCAGATGTTTATTATGCAAGTACCCTTGTTAATGAGGTGTGCCCCCCTTCCCCAGACAGATTCCCACTAATACCAATCCCACTTCCCCGCCCCCCTTTCTGGCAGTTTCCCACTACAATCAATCATTCTCGCATAGTATTATTACACTAATTGTTCAAGGTCTGCTTATGAATGAGAACATGATACTCAGTTCTTTGTTTCTGTGACTGATCACTCAGTATTATAGACTGTAAGTCCATCCAGGTTGCTGTGAAGTTCATGATTTTGTTCTTTTGTATTCCAGAGGTTATCCTGGGGGAGACAGAAAACAGCCATGGTAATATTCTAGGGTTTTGTCCCTGATGTTGCAGCCTTTAAAAATGATGCTGGAGGAGACTATCTGAAAATAAGCAAAGATGTCCATAAAACTTTTAAATTAAAAAACAAGTTACAAAGGTGTGATCTTAAAATAAGCCAGGTGTGGTAGTGTGCACCTATATTTCCAGCAACTGGGAAGGCTGAGGTGATCGCCGGAGCCCAGCAGGTCGAGCCTGCGGTGAATGTGAGCATGCCCCTGCCCTCCAGCCTGGGCAACAGAGTGAGACGCTAACTCCAAAAAAAAAAAAAAATTGTAAGTATGATCCTATTTTAGTAAAAACTAAAATGTTTGCAAAAACATCTGCAATAGGTTATATCATCAAGTCAAAAAGCTAAACGCAGTATCTGTAGTATGCTACCCTTTGTAGAAAGAAAGTGTAAATAAGAATTTATGTTTGTACTTGTATTTGCAACAAGAAACATTCATTAGAAGGATGCAAAAACAATCAGAGTTCACTCGAGATGGTGGGAGTGAGTGAGAAATATGATGGAGGGGGATGAGACAGGGCTAACACTTTTCAAGGAATATCTTTTTTTTGGAATCAGGGTCTCACTCTGTTGCCCAGGCTAGAGTGCAGTGGCATGATCTCGATGATCATGGCTGACAGCAGCCTTGAGCTCCTGGGCTCAGGCGATTGATTCTTCTACCTCAGCATCTTGAATAGCTGGAACTACAAGTGTATGCCACCATAACCAGCTAATTTTTTGATTTTTTTGTAGAGACGAGGTTTTACTATGTTGCCCAGCCTAGTCTCAAACTCCTGGGCTCAAGAAATCTGCCCTTCCAAAGTGCTGGGATTACAGGTGTGAGCCACCATCTCTGGTCAGAATATCTTTTTAATACCACTTTGATTTTGAACCATTCAAAAAACAAAACTTAAAAAAAATTAAATGTGGTAGACATATCAAAATGCTTATTTATGGGTAGTGAAGAAACAGGGAATGTTTATTCCCTTTTGGTGTATCTGTAGTTTCTCAATGTTTTACATGTGTAAGAAAGGAGTTATTTTGAAACATTTCTTCTAAACTTATTAGTCTTTGTACCTGTGGTTGAATGAGATTTCTAAAGGATTTCAGGAAAAAAGACATTCTGTAGGATACTGTAAAAAAGAATCATTTTTTTTCACCTGAAACTGTTTATTACTTCAGTCTGCCAGGCTGCAAAGATGCATTCTGGACCTGATTTCCATTTGAAGAAAAGTCCCTAGAGTTCCTTCTGGAATTGCATTCAGGATACTGCTTGGCTAAAAGGTGAAATGCAGATTTCCCACTTCAAGGCCAGCCGTCCCCCAACCCCCGTGTTGATTCAGATAACGCTTAAAAAAGAATCCCACACCACCTACATTCAGGGAAGTGGCAGAAGTCCAGTCCAAAGATATTCTCTGGGCCTTTAGCATTTTTGATTGATTGTGAATTTAATATATTTTTAACTCAATTCAAGTGCTTCTCTCTCAAGAGACTGCTCCTCCTCTGCTTCTCGGCTGTGTTGCCTAAGTTGTAGTCAGTGAAGTTTGGCTGGGTGTTTGTTGACACATTTTCTGGGCAAGGCTATTTGAGAAACATTGACATTTCCCCCAACTTCCTCTCTAGGCATCAACCCAGTTTGTCTCCTCGTCCCTTTTGGGGCTCCAGTCTCTCTCTTGGAAGAGAAGAATCTGCTTTCGTCTTCACAATCACTTTCAGATTTTTTTCTCCTCTCTGTCTTTATTTCCTTCTCCAGACTTGTCTGTATTCCTTCAGCTTGGGCCTCTGCCCAGTCAGCTTCCGAGCCATGCTGTCTCCTTAAGCAGAGTCCTCTGCTCTCAAATTTGGAAAGGTCCTCAACAATCTTTTTACTTGGCAAGTAATAATCAGGACTCTCCTCTACCACTTCTTTGCCAGATGGTCAACCAACAACTTCTTAAATACCTCTAGTGACAGAGAGCTCACTGCCTTTCAAACCACTGTTGGTATTAAAAAGCTGTTTTCTAAGGAAGCTGAGAGCAAGCTGGAGGTCCCCTGGTCTTTAGTTTCATCCAAGTGAAAAGAATGGCCTGAGGGAAGAGGGATGGGAAGAGAGGAGACCATTGCCCAGCCTGGACCAAAGGGAGCAGGTCCAAGACAGGCGTTTGCTCTGAGGGCAGTGAGGTAGCCTGGACAGAGCTCTGCATTTGGTCTTATAGAACAGAGCTTTGTTTTGGCTCCATCTTTCACTTACTGATCCAGTAATCTGGGGCAAGTAATTTGTACTCTGAGTCTAGTTTCTCTCATTTATAAAATTGGAGTTGGGGGTAGTTACCTCATAGAGCTAATGGGAGGATTGAATGAAATAATGCAGGAGAAGATGCTTTGTAACTATAAGAAGTTTTACCAACAAGAGCATAGTACTCCCCTAAGATGCCTAGCTTAGGAAATCTGTGAACCAGCTCAACCCCAGGAGGATTTGGGGATTTGCTCTGCTTACACCTATGTGTTACTGGCAGAGCCAGCCAGTAAAACTCTCATTTTCAAGATGAATGTGAAGAATTGGTAACCTGCCCAGTCCTGTGGCGCAATAATGTGGGCTGGACTTTGACCCCAGAGGTCTGATTTCTAGGCACAGCTCCTGAGGTTTCTGACAGACATGCAGTTGGTATTTTGGTCAGTGTAATCTTCATTGTACAGAACTTCTTGGATCACTGTTGCAAGTTTAATATCTCTGGTCCTCATCTACTAAATGGCAGTAGCATTCCCTTTCTTATAGCTATTAAGAAGGTTTTCAGGGCTGGGCGCGGTGGCTCACGTCTATAATCCCAGCACTTTGGAAGGCTGAGGTGAGAGGATTGTCTGAGTTCACAGGTTCGAGACCAGCCTGGGCAACTTGGCGAGACCTCATCTCTACAATAAATCAAAAAATTAGCCAGGCATGGTGGTGCGTGCCTGATGTTACAGCCACTTGGAAGGCTGAGGCGGAAGGATCACCTGAGCTCAGGCAGGTCAAGGCTGCAGTGGCCATGAGCGCACCATTGCACTCCAGCCTGGGCGACAGCATGAGATTCCAACTCAAAAACAAAACAAACAAAAAAGGCTCTCAGGGCTGGGCACGGTGTAATCCCAGCACTTTGAGAGGCTGAGGCAGGAGAATTGTGTGAGGCCAGGAGTTCAAGATCAGTCTAGGCAACACAGCAAGACCCCATCTCTGTTTTAAAAAAAAAAGGGGGAGGGCTTTCGGGGACGGGCATTACCTACCCTAGTTGACAACCTCTGGGAACTTCAATGATAAGTCTAAAGAGGAAAGAATATTTGGATCAAGAGTTTGAAAATAATGTTTGCCCTTAACTAGCTCTGTGCTCTAAAGAAAAAGCCTTAGTTTCCCCAGGTGTGGAATGAGGGAACACGTCCAGAGGCCCTGAGGCCTTCCTGGCCAGCCTACACCAAAATGCCTCTATCAGTGAGTCTTCATGTTAGGTCTTGAGATGATGATTTGTGTTTTTTGTATGTACCTTTCTGTATTTTCTAAATGGTATACTTTGCACATATGTTGTTTTTTATGGTCAAACATTCCCTCATTCTTTCTATTCTTCTCTTTCATTTTTGTTCTGGTTTTTACTCTGTGCAGCCCCCCTCCCCCGCCCTGCCTCATTTCTCATCTTCTTCCTTCTACTGGCATCTCTCCATTTTTCTCATTAAAGAGACAAAAACTGGGCTGGGCGTGGTGGCTTGTGTCTCTAATCTCAGCGCTTTGGGAGGCCAAAAGTTGGAGACCAGCCTAGGCAACATAGCAAGAACCCATCACTATAAAAATTTTTTAAGTAGGTGTGTTGGCAAGTGCCAGTAGTCTTAGCTACTTGGGAGCTGAGGCAGGAGGATCCCCTGAGCCCAGGAGTTTGAGGTTGCAGTGAGCTATAATTGTACCACTGCATTTCAGCCTGGGCAGCAGATACCTTGCTTCTAAAAAGCTAAAACCCCAAACCAAAAGCTTTGATCAATGTATCTCTCTCTTCCTTATTACAATCAAAGCTGTTTTAAAAATTATGTGTGCTTTTTTCTTTTTAACTTTTTAAATTTTTCATAGTTTCATACTTACAGAAATTTGCAATAATATAAAGAATTCCCACATTCTTTTTACTCATATTTTAAAAATATTTACATTTTACCACATTTACTTTATCTATTTACCTACCTATCTCTATCTACATATATAGTTTAATATAAACAAATAAATATACACACTATTTCCTGAACAGTTGCACACAATTTTTTAATTTATCCCTAAATACGTCAGTGTTATATCCTATAAACACAAGTACAATGATTGATCAAAATCAGGAGTTAACATTAATATGATATTATCTAATCTACAGACCTTAATTCTGATGTACCAATTTGTCCAATAATGTCCTTTGCATTGAGCTTTCACATTTCTTTAGATGTTTCTGATCCAGAACACTTCCTCAGTTGTTTTTTTTTGTTTCATTACATTGACATTTTTATTTTGTATTTTTATTACTCTGTTTTATTACTCTCACTCTGTTGCCCAGGCTGGAGTGCAGTGGTATGCTCACAGTCACCGTAGCTTCAACCTCCTGGGTTCAGGCAATCCTTCCGCCTCAGCCTTCCAAGTTGCTGGAACTACAGATGTGTACCACCACGCCTGGCTAATTTTTATTTTTTATTTTTACTGTAAAGACAAGATTTCTCCAAGTTCCCCAGGCTGGTCTTGAACCCCTGGGCTCAGGTAATACGCTCTCCTCTGCTTCCCAAAGTGCTGGGATTACAGGCATTAGCCACTGTGCCTGGCTACCTGTTTAAAGAATAAAAGACAGATTTGTTTTTTTGCAGAAAATCTCTCAGTTTGAGTTTATCTAATGTTTCCTCATGATTAGGATAAAGTTATGCTTCTTTGACAGGAACACCACAGAAGTGGTGCTGTGTTTTTCCCAGTGTGCCATTATCAGGAGGTGATATTATTGATCTGGACAGGTGTGGTGGCTCACACCTCTAATCCCAGCACTTTGGGAGACCCAGACAAGAGGACTGCCTGAGCTTGGGGTTCAAGACCAGCCTGGACAATTTGGCAAGAACTCATCTCTACAATAAAAATTAAAAAATTAACCATGTATGTTGGTGCATGCCTATAGTTCCAGCTACTTGGAAGTCTGAGGCAGAAGGATTGCCTGAGCCCAGGAGGTAGAGGCTGCAGTAGCCATGAGTGTGCCACTGCACTCCAGCCTGGGTGACAAAGACTCCGACTCAAAACAAACAAAAATAATAATAATGTTGATCTGTTCTATTACTAGTGTTGAAGACTGAATGTGACCCCCATTAATATGTTGAAATTCTAACCCCCAATATGTGGGGTCTTTGGAAGGCAATGAAGTCATGAGAGTGAAGCCCTCGTGCATGGGATTAGTGTCCTCATAACAGAGACCCCAGAGAGCTCTCTTACCTTCTTTCTGCCACATGAGGGTACAAGGAGAAGATGTAATGTGCAACCCAGAATATAGTCTACACCAGAACCTTACCATGCTGGCACCCTGATCTGAGACTTCCAGCCTTCAGAACCATAAGGAACAAAATTCTATTGTTTATAAGCTACCCAGTGGATGGTACTTTGTTGTAGCAGCCTAAACTAAGACAACCAGTCGTGTTGAGTTTGATTACATGGTGATGTTAGCCAGGTTTTTCCACTGTAAAGTTACTGTTGTTTCCATTACAATTAATACGTATCTTTGGAGAGATACTCCGAGATTATGCAAGTATCCTGTTTGTCATCAAACTTTTCACCAACCAATTTTAGCATTCATTGATAATTTGTAGCTTGAATAAACTATATTATGATGATGGCTGTCAAATGATGATTTTCTAATTCTTTCCTTCTACGTTGTCATGGTTTAAATGCATGCTCTTTTAATTTTGTCAAATGCCTTTTCAGTGTTATAAAAATTATCATATTATTTTTCTTTTAGATCTATGAGTATTAGATTTACTAGTATTGAACCATCCATGCCTTCTTAAACTTCATAGTCCTTATTTTTCTTCCTTTTCTTTTTTTTAAAGAGAGGAAGTCTCGCAATGTTGCCCAGGCTGCTAGAGTGCAGTGGCTATTTATAGGTACAATCATAGTACACTGTAGCCTCAAACTCTGACCTTGAGTCATCCTCCCCCTGAGTAGCTGGGACTAGAGGTGTACACCATCACACCCAGCTTATTATTATTTTTTATAACACTGCTGGAGTCTATTTGCTTTTTATTTAGGGTTTTTTTGCATTTATAGTTATAAATGAGATTGACTTATAGTTTTTATATGTTTTGTATGTATACTTTTTAGATGTTTTGTATGCAGTCTTTGTTATTTATAAGTATCAATGTTATACTCTCATCACAAAAAAATTGCTAGGTTCCCTTTTTTTTCTAAGCTGTGGGCAGATTAAATGGCAGTGGCATTACCAACTCTCAAAAGTGTGGTAAAAAAAAAATTTCCCTGTGACATTCTCTGAGCCTGCTGCTTTTTAAGGGAGTAGCTCTCTGATATATTTTTAAACATTTTTTATGAAAATTGGTCTATTTTTATTTTCTACCTGTTCTGGGACTAGTTTGAGGGAATTATGTTTTCCTGGAAATTTATGCATTTCATTTAAAATTTTTCAAAGTTATTTGCATAAAGTTAGTAAACTAATCTCATGATTTTTCATTTTCTCCAATTCTAGGTTTATTTCTCCCTTGTCATTTCTTCTTTTTGCGAAGTTGAACTTTCCCCTGTATTAATATTCTATTGTTGCAGTAACAAATCACAAACTTAGTGGATTAAGGAATACACATTTACTATCTCACATTTGAGTATGTCAGAAGTCTAACCTAGGTGTCACCCAGCTAACATCAAAGAGTTGGCAGAGCTGTGTTCCTTTCTGTGGGCTCTATAAGGGTCTCCTTACCTTTTCCAGTTTCCTTGGCTTATGGTCTTCTTTCTTCATCTTCAAGCCAACCGTGACAGGTCGAATGGTCACATCACATCTCTCTGCTCTCAGCCAAGGAAGATTTCCTAACTTTAAGGATTTATGTGATCAGGTTAAGACCCCGCTGGATAATTCAGGATACTCTCCCATCTCAAGTCTCTATACCCTTGTCACATTTGCAAAGTCCCTTTTACCAAGTAAAGTAGTGTATTCACAGATTTGGGGGATTAGAGTGTGAACATCTTTGGGGGTCATTATTCTGCCTGCTATCCTCCTTTTTTTCTTGATAAGATTGGCCAAATTTTTATCTATTTCATTATTTTTTCCCTTAGTTTACTCATTAAGTCCTGATTTATTTTTATTTCTACTATTTTTCTGTTTCCAAACACATTAATTTATGCTTTTTCTTTCTACTTTTATTTATTTTTTGTTCTTTTTCTAATGTTGGAATCAGTTGCTTAATTAATTAGTTTTTCTTTCTTTTTATTTATCAATATGAATAAATATATGGAATTTTCTCTGAACACTGTTTTAGCTCTATTCTATTATTGTTTTGTTATTACTGTATCTAGATTGAGTATAACTTGTTATTTTTCCTTAAACCCAAGAAATGTTTAAGACAGAATTTTAATACTCTATATTTTCTGAAGGTAGAGGAGTCTCTTTATTTTCTGACTTTCTTCTTATTGTTGTTTTTATTATAAGTTGGTCTGAGAATGCTTTTTGTGACCTAATATTTGGTCAAGTTTCATGAATGTTTTATGAGCCCTTGGGGTGGGGAAAATGTATTCTTTATTTTCACAGTACAGGATTGAAATTTTATCTGTCAGAACTTCCTTACTAATACTTATACATATAAAGTTTTACCCATCATTGCTTATTTGTCTGACATGGATTGAAGGAGGTAAATTAGTCTCCTAATATGTTTCTATATCTTCTTGTATCTTATATAATTTATGGTATGTAATTGTTGTTTCATTAATTGGTATATGGATTTTCAGAACTATTATATCTTTGTTGTAGATCTTTCTTATCTCATTTGGCATTTTTTTTAATGAACAAAAGCTTTTAGGGTTTTATGTGGTCAAATTTTATCAATATTATCCTTCATGGTTTCTGTGTTTTGTGTCACACTTAAAAAGACTTTCTCTATTCCCAGTTTTTAAACATTATTCAGTCATGCTCCCTTCCAGTATTTTTGTGGTTTTGTTTTTACATAAAAAAACATTTAAATCATCTCCAATTTATTTGGATGTAAAGCGTGAGTAGGTGCCTGTCTTCCCTCCCCATGGCCAACCTTGGTCTTTTCAAATGGTTTATCAGATGTCCAAACATCTTTATGGAATTATTATTTACAGTAGGCATCTGTTGCTTTTGCCTCCTGCCTAGCATCCCTTGCCTCTTCTTTCAATAATAGTCTGTTTAATCCCCTTGGGGAACCACCTCTCAGTCCATATAACTTGTTTAGAACTGACGCTAGCTCCTGTTCCAGGTAAGCATATGTAAATCAACCTTGGTACCATCTCCCTGGCCACAGTGATTAGTTCAAGGATTGGGCATGACCCAAGCTAAGCCAATCAGAGGAAAAGAAACCAAGCTCTAAGACCTTTATTGGTTTTGTTCCAGAAAAGATAGTCTTTTTCTATTGAACTTGAAGCTATAAAAGTATAAGCCAGAGTTTCCAGGGATCACCACCATGTATAGCCCAAGAACAAAATCAATACAGTGAAAAGTGGAGCATTGTGTGATAGAAATAGACTTAATGTTGGTGAGATTATTTGAGCCTCTGAGTCCAACTATGTCCTACCCCTGGGTGTCTTAGTAATGTGAGCCAATTATAAATGCATATACATAATTCGGGTTTTCACTTACAAAGACCTCTGACTTAAAAAAAAACCCAAAAACGGTTGATCCGAAATAATGCTATTACCTTATATAAAATTCTGATACAAACTTATCCGTCTAATCTGTTCCATTGACCCATTTATCTAATTCCAAGCATCATAAAATAGAGAAACTTTAGTTTGATTAGCTCAATGTTTAAAAACACTTTGAATTTGAATGTTGCTGTAATGGCTGATATTAGTACTTAGCTGTCCTCCTTCTTCAGAGAATTGCTCCTGGTCAAACAGGAGCCTTCACTGGAGGGAGGCTGTCCCCTGATCACTCCAAACTCTGCTAATAGCTGACTTCCATGGGGTCCAAAAGGCCAATCGTCTTGTCTCAAGGGGAACTAATTGCTCCAGAGTCTTCTTGGTTTGCTTGTTCTCCTACCCTACTGCCTTTACCCCCCTACCCCTCATGAGTTCTTCCCAGTAAACCACTTGAGCAAGAATTCCAACCTCAGGCTCTTCTTCTGGGGAACCTGACCTAATAGAGAAAGGAAGTAGCCCTTCTAACAACAGAAGCAATGCAGATTAAAGATGCTGTTTCTTTCAAATGTATCTGCAGAGATTCCTGGATCTACTAACCATTCAAGATTTACCAGATAATCAACATTGGGCAACTGCCAATGTGTAGCTTTATTCAGGCATGATCATCAGAGGATAATACTTCTGGGTGAAATTTAGTTGGGATTATTCATTGCATAGGGGAATGTACTTTCATAATTAAAAATATTGGCATCACCACCTTAACAAGGTGATCAAATTTAGTATCAGTAATGTTTGAGCAAACCAGCAACATGAGCCTCTTGAAGTGTTGTGATAGGAAGTACACAGCGACATTTGAGTGGTGTTCCTTCCAAAAATATTTAACCTGAATCCGATCATGAAAAAATATCAAACAAATTCAACTCATGAGACCTACTAGACAATAGGCCTGGAGAATATCATTGTGCTTAGAAGCTAAAGTTCATTAAAAAGTGTGAACGTGTGTAAATAGATAGGAGGACATATGCATTTAAGGGTTCATTATATTATTCTTTTTACTTTTCATAGATTTGAAATCTTTAAAAAACAAACTTGCAAAAAAAAAAATACTCTTTATATAAGCATACCAAATAGATTTTATATAAAAATCCCACATGCTTTCAAATTTGGCATCATTCAGTTAAAACCTATTTTATCAAATCATATTATGAAATGTGCATTACAATTATAGTCAATACCCATCTTACTTCAGCACATAATAAGATTTTATACCTTCTATTAACAAAAAACAAAATTATAAGCTAGCTGTCGGACCAATTGGTTTTAGCTGTATATACCTTTCTTTTTCATTAAATGCATGAAATTTAATCATAATGGCTAATGAAATTAATGGAGCTATTTTGGTCTTTTAAATGCATTACTTAATTTCATTATTCCCAAAAGCTGTCCACCAGAATTCAATACCTACACGGATACACATTTACTGAGAGAGTACCTTGTCTTCTGTAATATTCATTACATCAATAATAATTGATACTTTTAGCCACACATCATACTGAATAATTATGAAACAATGAGGGCTTTTATTATCATCTTGTTTGGATAACTTGGGCAAAACCACTTGGATTAGATCTGCTTTCGTTTAATCTTGACCTCACTGTTTCAGCAATATTTCTTACAATTTGTGCTACATAATGCATTATCTCAAATTTTAAGAAATAATATTTCTCAAAATATTATTTCTTGAAATTTGTATTAATACATTTATTTGAATTGAAAAATGTGGAGTCTGATTTGATAATGAGGCCAATCCAGCTTTGCCAAAAAATGTTCTAGCAAATATTTTCCAGAATGTTTACTACTGAATGATCTAAAAGGAGCTTGTGAAATTTTGATAAAATAGAGTTTGAAAATGTAGTAAGACAAAAGCGTTTAAACAAAAAATACTGAATGATGTCGCAGACAGATTCAAAGGTGGCGCCCAAGATCCTTGCTTCTTGGTAGACTTGTGTAATCCCCTCCCTTGAATGTGGCTGGGATCTAGGATTTGCTTCTAATTGGGAGAATACAGCAAGAATGATGGGATGTATGATTATGAGTGTGTGATTATGTTACATAAGATTATAATGTCAGTTTTGTTAGAAGAGACTCCGTTGCTGGCTCTGTTTTTTGTTTTTATTTATTTATTATTTTTTGTAGAGATAAGGGTTTTATTATGTGGCCCAGGCTGGTCTTGAGCTCCTATCCTCAAGCAATCCTCCAGGCTTGGCCTTCCAAAACACTGGGATTATAAACATGAGCCCCTACACCCATCACCTTGCTGGCTTTGAAGAAGCAAGCGGCCATGTTGAGCAGACCCATGTGGCAAAAATCTGAGGATGCCCTCTACCTGACAGCCAGCAAAGAACTGAATACTGTCAACAGCCATGTGAGTGGATTCTCTCCCAATAGTGCCTCAGGAAAGACTGCTGCCCCAGTTAACACCTTGGTTGCAGCCTTGTGAGATGCTGAAGAAGAAAACCCAGTCAAGTTTTCTTGTGGCATCCCGACCCACAGAAATGTGTGCTGTTTTAAGCCATCGAGTTTGTGGTAATATTACTATGCACCAATAGATGACTAACACAAATGGCAAAGGCATATTGAAATTAACATTTCTTTTTAAATTATTTATTTATTTATTTTATTATAAAGATGTAATGTGGTACATATACACAATGGAATATTATGCAGTCATGAAGAAAAACAAATTATGGAATATTATTCAGCTGTTTAAAAAATGAAACCCTGTAATTTGTGGTAGCATGGATGGAACTGGAAGTCATTATGTTTAGTGAAA
>CAUYQG010102843.1:0-28419 GCA_963574415.1 Tarsius wallacei
TATTAAGGCTCTCATATGTGACCTGAATTTGAACAACTTGTATAAGGGCCAAAACTGCAGTCTGTGAGAGACAGGAGCAATGAGTTTCCAAAGCTAACCATGCCTGTTGTTGTTTCAGAGCCTCATGCTTAGATCATCAGAGTTCTTTCTGGCTAAATATGCCAAATATTAAAAAGGGAGGGAATGGTGTCAACGGCTCCCGAACACATCCAGTGGTCTCGGGGTCCACGGCCCTCCCTGATCCCTAACGCTCAGTGGGCCTCCGTGGCCGGCTCCCAACATGGGTAGTCTTATATTGTTCCAGTTTTCAGGGGAAATGCTTCCAACTTTTCTCCGTTTAGCAATATGTTGGCTGTGGGTTTATCATAGATGGCTCTTACTATTTTGAAGTATGTTCCCTCTATTTCTATGTGTTTGAGAGTTTTTACCAAAAAGGGACACTGGATTTAACCAAAAGCTTTTTCTGCATCTAATCATATAATCATGTGGTTCTTGTTTATACATCTGTTGATTTATTTAATCATATTTATGGTCTTGCAGATGTTGAATCAGCCCTGCATCCCAAGGATAAAGCCAGCTTGGTCATGGTGGATGATTTTGAGATGTGTTGTTGGATTTGATTTGCTGGAATCTCATTGAGAATTTTTGCATCTATGTTCATATTGGCCTGTAGTTCTCTTTGTTTCTTGGATCTTTACCCTGTTTGAGTATCAGTGTGATGTTAGCTTCATAAAGTGATTTGGGGAGAGTTCCATCTTTCTCAATTTCCTGGAATGCTTTCAAAAGGATTGTTATCAGCTTCTCTATGTATGTTTTATAGAATTCTGTTGGAATTCTGCTGTCTGGTCCAGGGCTTTCTTTTCTTTTTTTCTTTCTTTCTTTTTTTTTTTTTTTGTTTTGTAGTTTTCCTATAACAGAGTAAATTTCCGGGGTTGCTATTTTCTATTTAAGATCTCAATTTCTTCTTGTTTTCACCTTGAGAGGTTGTATAATGTTAGAAACTCCTCCATTTCATTTAGGTTATTGAGTTTGTTTCCATACAGTTTTGCATAGTAATCTCTGATTATCATTTGTATTTCTTTGGGGTCAGTTGTGACTTGATCTTCTACATTTTTTATTTTGTTTATTTGGGCTTTTTCTCTCTTTTTCTTGGTCATTCTGATTAGTGGTCCATCAATCTTGTTTATTCTTTCAAAGAACCAACTTTTTGTTTCATTGTCTTTTTTTCTATGACACTTTTGTCTTTTACATCCTGTATCTGAGCTTTTACTTTGGTGATCTGGATTCCTCTGCCGAAGTTAGGGTTTTGCTGACTGCCTTTCCAGCTCTCTGAGGTAATTTGCTAAGCTATCAGCTTATTCTCTTTCTATTTTCTTGATGCTTGTTTGTAGAGATATAAATTTCCCTCTTAGTACTATTTGTATGGCATCTAAGAGGTTTTTGGTAACATGTTTCTTCATTTTTGTTTTTTTCCAGGAATCTTTTAATTTCTGTTTTGACCCTGGAATTGTTCAGCAGCATGCTGTTTGGGTTCATGTTTTTTTTGGGTTTGGGGGAAATATTTTTGGTGGTGATATTTATTTTTATTCCACTGTGGTCTGAGAAGGTGCATGGCAATATTTAAATCTTGTGAAATTTGTTTATGCTTGATATATGGCTGAGAATGTGGTCAATCTTGGAGTACATACCTTATGGTGATGAGTAGAATGTATATTCCGTGGTTGTTGGGTGGAGTGTTCTGTAGGTATCTACTAAGTCCATTTAATCAAGTATCAAGTTGAGGTTCTAGATCTCTTTGTTGATTTTTTGCCTCGATAATCTATCTAGGGTTGTTGGTAGGGTATTTAAGTCTCTGGCTATGATAAGGTTAAGTCTCTAGCTATGATATCATTTATGTCTTGGATGGAGTTCTTTATTTCTGTTATTTCTAAGTATGCTTTCTTGAGTTTGTCCAGCGCTGTTGCAATTTTATTTAGTTTTAGCCCTTGCATTTCTTGATTTGTATTCATTCTATCCAATGATTCTCTGATATCTGTAAGTACCTTCACCTTCTGGGTACTATTTTAGAGATAGCCATTGTTTTTGTCCCCATGGCTGTTCGTTCTAGCACTGATTCTTTACTGGGGTTTTGGTTACCACAGTTCTTCATTGGTTTTTCTTCATTTGTAGCAGTTCTCCTATCTTTCTCTTTAGTTCCATTGATCAGTGGAAAAAAGAGAAGCAGTCACTTCTGATATTTGTTCTACCTTTTGTCCTTCCTTGAGCCAGGGCTCTGGGTTTGCTCAATTATGAAGTAGGGCTGGGGGTGGGGCATTGTGCTGTCTCTTCACAATTTTGAGTCACTTACTAGGGGGTGGGGAATAGCTGCAAGGATTCTGAACCTATTGGCAGGTCATAATGTTTGCTATCTAGTGAATGGAGCAGTTGAGACTTGCTCTCCATCTCTGCACAATATGACCCTACAGTGGGTATGCTTGCATAGCCTCTGAGTCCAAGACAAGGTATAAAAGGGAAAAGAAAGAAAAAAGAGAAAGGATGAGAGAAAAAAGGGGGAAAGAAAAATAGAAAAAGAAAGAAAGAAAAAACATAAAGATGCCCCAGAAAGAACAAAGAAGGAGAAATAGAAGAAGGAAAGAAAATAGAAAACCAACATACAAACAAAGCAACCAAATTATATAATCAAACAAACAATCCAATACCCCCCCCAAAGAAAAAAGTTGTTAAAGTGTTCTCAGCTTTACTGTGTCTCTTTGAGGGGGACTGCCTCTTATGACAGGGTCTGTGACTGCAGGGCTGCTACTGCAGATTCCCCATGCACTGTTAGTCCTTAAGATGTTAGAAACTTCACCACCTGCTGCCTTTCAATTGGTAGCTACCTCACACTCACATGAGGGCGGAGGCTGAAATAACTTGACATGGTGTCTCTCAGGATCTTGTCCTCTTCCTTTCTCTCCCAGTGTGGTTGCAGCTCCAGGGCATCTAGTTCATGACAGGGGAATGGGGTCACCTGTCTCTGCCTTGACCTCCTGATCTCTTTCACTTGCTGCTAAGGGCAGGGTAGACAGAAGTTAGTGAGGCACTCACCAGTCTCCTTCTCGGGCAGTTCCACTGTCTGTGTCTATTGCCCAGCATCTGGTTTCAGGGTGGACAGTGGATCTTCTGGGGTTCTTCACCTGCCATTGCTCACCAGGACTTGTTCACTGTGAGAAATGTTCTGTGAGGTCAGAAAGATCAACCCCAATACCACACAGGTGTAGCACCTGGTCACAAGATGTAGTTCTACTCTTCCACAGAGGCCGCCCTGGAACATTCTCTTTCCAGGCTTTAGATAGTCTGCTCAGTTTCTCTATTGACTGCAATTCCTGCCACCAATGAAGTTGATAGCTCCCTCTCCAGCAGTTAACACAGTCCTTGGATCTCGTGACCCAGTGGCAAGGCTCTGGATTCCAGTCCAGGTTGGTGGTGGCTTCTCCTCGCTGTTTTCTTGGGACTCTGCCTCAGGTTACCTCACTACACTCTCTCTGTGACCCTCGCAGCCAGCGTTCAGTCCAGTGCTGTGGTGTTGGGGTCAGCAATCACTCTAGCCATTCTTCCCAGGATAAGCTCTGTTGATTTTATAAAATGGCCTTCAACTATATATCTGACAAAAGCCAAACATCCAGGATCTACAAGAAACTCAAACATGTCAAAAGGAAAAAAAAACAAACAGCCCCATTAAAAAATGGGCAAAAAACATGAATAGACACTTCTCTAAAGAAGATATATGGGCAGACAATAGACACATGAAAAAGAGCTCAGCCTCACTAGTAATAGAGAAATGCAAATCAAAACCACCCTGAGATACCATCTAACCCCAGTAAGATTGACCGTCATTAATAAAACAAACAACAACAGATGCCAGCAAGGATGCAGAGAAAAGGAACCGCTTCTACACTGCTGGTGGTAGTGCAAACTGGTT
The DNA here is from genome assembly GCA_963574415.1 of Tarsius wallacei. NCBI lineage: Eukaryota > Metazoa > Chordata > Mammalia > Primates > Tarsiidae > Tarsius > Tarsius wallacei. Next base: position 3,959 of record CAUYQG010102843.1, read on the forward strand.
CAACCTCTATGGAAAACAATGTGACAATTTCTAAAAGAACTAGAAATTGACCTTCCATATAATCCAGCAATCCCCCTACTGTGGATATACCTGGAGGAACTCAAATTATTCTACAAAAAAAAAGATATCTGTACAAGCATGTTTATTGCAGCACTATTCACAATAGCGAAACCATGGAACCAACCATGCTACCCATTGGAACTGGACTGGATAAAAAAAATGTGGTACGTATACACAATAAAATATTGTGCAGCCATAAAGAAGGACAAACATGTATGGATTTAGAGTCTAAAATACTCAGAGATCTATCACAGAAACAAAGAACAGAGTTCTTTCACATGTTCTCACTCACAAGAGGACCCTGAACATTTACTATAATACTATAAGAAAGGGATTGGCAGTAGCAGGATACTGTGAATGGGGGCAGAGGGGATGGGGCACAATATCAATAATGTTACCTGATCTCAATCCAGGCAAAGTGGCGACCAAAGGCAGTTCCAAACTTGACCTGTAAAATGCCCACTTGTATACTAATCCTGAATTGTACCCTACATCTTTAAAATTATATATATATATGTATATATATATATACACACAAATATATATATGTAAAATATTCAGTTAAAAAAAAAGAAAGAAAAGAAAATGGCACTCAGCTTTTGTACTCTGGAAAGCACTAGGGTCCAAGCAGAGCAGCTGCAGCACCAGCAGCTTTGCCAGGAGGGCCCTGGCCATTTGCTTTCGAGTCCTCTCAGTCAGCCTCTCACACTCCCACCTACACACCGAAACACGTGCAGAATTGTCCATTACAATCACTCACACACACGGGGACTCGCACAGTCTGACTGGCTGCATCGCCATCTTCCAGGAAATTCCTCTTTGTTTATTTCTTTGATTATGTAGACTAATAAATTCCTTTTGCTGCAGTTTAACAGAGTTGATTTCTTATATTTTCCTTCAAAAAGTATTTTAATAAGCTAATTTAAAAATAATCACCATATTTTATGCAATTGCTAAGCTTTCTTCCAAGTGCAATTCAATTTAAAAAAACAATTAAACCTATACTGATAAATATGTAATGTCTGTCTTTCTGTAATTATAACAATTTATACTTCATCAAGATTAGTCAAAGCATATGCAATAAGTGTCTGCCTGAATGATCGTTGTCTTTGAATTATACAGTGGCTTTGAGTGGTAGTTCCTATTTACTCTCTGCATGGGAGTATCAATGAGAAAAGAGAAAAATTCTGAATTATTTAGACATGTAAGTGGCAGATTAATTGCTGTTGGGTAGTCTTTTGAAAGCATGAATGTTTATAATTTAGTATGTTGGATAAAATTGACAGAACCTAAATTTAACTTAGTTTAAGTCAAACCCCAAATCCAATATAAACACATTATTTTTTAAAATTCTGTGTCAGTAAATTATAACATGACCCTAAGCTTTAAGGAGGATGGTTCTGATGAGCTACATAACTATAAAATAATGTTCAACCACAAGAACAGTTATTAAAATATTTCCTGTCCAGTTAGTTTATATTTGACCACCCATTTATGAAGTACCATATTCAAGAAAGTCATGAAATTATTAGGCATTTTAACATTAAACAATGAAAAATAAATGTTATAATTTTATACAATTCTGGATAAATCCGAAAAGAATCGAGTTGCATAAAATTTAGTTCTGTCTTTGGCATTTTGTTGGTCGTTGGAGAAATATGTGTCAAATAAATTATTTCATTTTCACATTCTTTATTTGTAAAATGGTGAGATTAATACTTTTTTGCATATTTCACATTTTTGTGATTATATATTAAAATGCTTTTAAAATAACATAATGGAGAAGCACTTTAAAAATAATGAGTTAAGAATCAACAAAAACTGCCTTTCCATCAAAACAATAAGAACACTGACAAAATTTGTCTACATCAACATTTTTAGAACTCTGAAAATTAACTAAAGTCTTATAAAAATTGAAGAAGCATTTATTCAAGAAAAATAGCTGAATCTCAGTAAGAACAATAAGCTTCGGGGTATTTTGACATGCTCTGTTCACATCATCTTCTCTCCAGCTTCATGGTAGCGTTGAAACCAACAATTTCACAACTACTGTAGCTATGAAAACCAGTATCTTAGCAGCCACTGGAAAATTCAGAATGGGTTAGAAGCCTCGTAAAAGCTCTATCCCATGAGAATTACACTATTTGATTCATATGGACTCATCTGGAAACAGCCTAACAACTCCATTCCAGGGCTAGTCTTTAATTGATCTGACTGTGAGTTCCTTCTGTGCAAACAGCCCTATCCCTATAGAATTTGTCAAAAAATAAAACAATCGTTTATTTGAGGTGGCATTAACAGCTGAGACTAACAAAAGGCTGACCAAAAATAAAAGGAAAAACTGAGAATGAGATGTCTATAGGGGCCTTTGGAAGGCCCTAACATATTTGTGAATATCTAGAAGTTTACAGGTATATATGCACAGCTGTATGTTTTTCCAGAAAAGATCTGAGAATGCTTCAATCTCTCACCTCTGGTATCAAAACCTTAAGACTTTTTACAAGTAGGAAGTAAAACTTAAAAGCAGAGATATAAACTGCCAGCTAGAGCACTCAAGACCTATCCCTGAGCACACAGAAAATTCATCAGCAAAGACTGGGACACATACAGAGTTTAAGGCTATTGACATAATCTTTGTCCAATGATTAGCTGATTTCTATGCTATTTAAGACAAACTTTAGTGACTATGCATAATAAAGTGTGCTAACTTTAGAAAATGAGACCAGGAAAGTCATTAATCAAACAAATAACCATTACAACAAGCAGCAACAAAATGCCCTGAGAAAGGGAGAAAACCAGATTTCCAGAGAGGGCAATGATGTTATTTAAAATATTTTTAACAAAGGAATATGAAAAAGCAAAGAAATAGAAAAGCATGGGCCAGACATTGCAAAACAAAAACAAACAACAACAAAAATAGTAGTCAGTAGAAACCATCACACACAAAAAGAAAGATATCCCGTGTTCTTAGGTAGGAAGACATTTTTAAATTGGCAATACTTCTCATATGTATTTACAGAAACAATGCAATCCATGTCAAAAATCCCAGCTCCTTCTTTATAGAAAATTGCTGAGCTGAACCTAAAATTTAAATGGAAATGCAAGGATTCAGAGTAATCAAAATAATCTTGGGGGGAAAAAAAAAAGAACAAATTTGGAAATTCACATTTCTTTATCTTAAATTTTATGACAAAGCCAAAATAATTAAGACACTGATGTGGTAATGGCATTAGAATAAATATACAGTCTAAAGAAATATAGTTGAAAGCTTAGAAGCAAGTCTTTACACTCATGGCTTGAGACCAGCCTGGGCAACATGACGAGACCTTGTCTCTACAATAAATCAAAAATTAGCCAGGAGAGGCGGTGCGTGCCAATACCTCCGACTATACTTGGAAGGCTGAGGTGGAAGGATCCCCTGAACCTAGAAGGTTGAGGCAGTGAGCATGCCAGTGAACTCCAGCCTGGGTGATAGAGTGAGACACAGACTCCAAAATTATATATAAATAAATAATACAAATAACAATAAAATAATAAGTATTGTTCACAGAATGTATAAATACATGCACCTCAATAATAAGAAAATAAATAAACCAATTCAAAAATGTGTTAAGAATATTAATACACATTTTTTCCAAAGAAATTATACTAATGACCAAAAAGCACATGAAAATATAGTCCTTAAGAAAATTTAGATAAGAAATTCAAGATGCTACTTTACACCCACTAGGAAGGCTAAAATAAAGAAATATAAATAACAGTTGTTTGGTAAGGTCATGGAGAAATTAAATTTATCACACATTCCTGATGGGATTGAAAAATGGTCTAGCTACTTTAGAAAATGGTCTGGAATTTCCTCACCAAAACAGAAACACAGATTTAACTGTAAAGCATACCCTAGTATTCATTAACCTATAGTTTTATTCTTTTTATTCAAGATTGAATGAATAAGAATCATTTAATTCACACTAGTGATATGTTTACAGCAGTTTTAAAATGTTATATAAGATTTTTTGTCTAGAGTTTAGTTGATATAGGTTCCTATATAAAAGAAATATAGTGGAAGTCAATTTTCAAGAATTATTGCCATAAGCCCTTTTCAACTCATCATTCCCACTTAAACTGACCCACTTATTGCGAGAAATTGTTTCATTTTAATATGAGCCTGTTTAAATTGGAAAGCACTTACAAGCCACAACAACAAGTATTATTCAATGACAACAGGAAAATCCTCAAGTAAACATTCAGTGGAAAGTAGCCAAACAAATAAATGCAATTGTAAATGGAAAAAATGGCATTTCCAGGAGTCAAGATTAGGTAAAGAGTTTATCTGGAATCTAAATTGTTTACAATGGTTTTCACACAAGCTAGTGATCAGGGCATTGATGTTCTGTTTAAAATCCTTTTACCTGAATTTTGGGCAATCTAATTTTAGATTTGTTTTATTTGATTTTCTTCTTTATTGTCTTTGTAATAATTTATTTAATATCACCTTTGCATAGTCCCTTTTACTGAGGATCATAAACTCTCTAGAATTTTACATCTAAATCTTAAAAGCTAGCCGGGCTCGGTGGCTCAGCCTGTAATCCCAGCGCTTTGGGAGGCTGAGGTGAGCGGATTGCCTGAGCCCACAGGTTCGAGACGCGCCTGGGCAACTTGGCGAGACCTCATCTCTACAATAAATCAAAAATTAGCCAGGCATGGTAGCGCACACCTGTAGTTCCAGCTACTTGGAAGGCTGAGGTGGAAGGATTGCAGGAGCCCAGCAGGTCTAGGCTGCAGTGCCCGGGAATGGCCACTGCACTCCAGTCTGAGTGACAGAGTGAGACTCCAACTCAAAAAAATAAAAATAAATAAATCTTAGAAGCTATCTAGTTCAATCTCATAGAGGAGATTGAAGCCAAGATGAATTAAAACCAACTCAATATTAAGCCTGCAAAATATGAGAGGCTTTCTCCCACGTGCTTCCTTATGGGAAAATATACCCAGTTTGATTATCAGTCTCTGTCAGTATTATGCTTTAATTGTCTAAATTAAATTTTGTTTACTCTTTTTTCTGTTTTTCTATTTTTAAATTTGTTATTTTTCTTCTTCTTAGCCTGAGATATTCTCATTCTTAAATGGCAAGTATCTATACAAACCAGTCATTTGGCTCACAACAGTTTCTAGGTAGGGTTGTCACATAAATGAGAGATCTGGCTTCGCATTTATATATTTTAAGTTTGTATAAAGTAAGTTTGCATCTTTATAACCCACATATTTAGGGTTTAAAAAATAAATGACCACTTTTTACCAGGATACAGCTCAGAAACCTCAAAAGGAAGGGTGAAAGGCAGAAATGTGTCACAGGCATTTCATAGACACGTATAGAAGTCACAGAAGCTGGGCTCGGTGCCTCAGCCTGTAATCCCACGCCTTGGGAGTCTGAAGTGAGTGGATTGCCTTTTTAAAAATTAGCCGGGCATGGTAGCGCACGGCTGTAGTTCCAGCTACCTGGAAGGCTGAGGCGGAAGGATCGCCAGAGGCCAGCAGGTCGAGGCTGCGGTGGCCGGGAGTGGCCACTGCACACTCCAGTCTGGGCGATGGAGTGAGACTCCAACTCAAAAAAAAAAAAAAAAAGTCACAGAAGATTTTACTCAATCTTGGAGATACCTTTTCTTTTCTTTTTGTTTTCCCTATCTAAATGAGTGAGATCTACCCTAGTGTAGGCTCATTCACAAACATTCTATTTTCTGAAGTGCATAGATTTAAATAATAATAATTAGCTACACCGTGGCAATTTGCTGAAAGCACAATACCGAGTTGGAGGCATTAAAGTAAGAGCTGGGGACTCCCACAAACAGAAATTGAGCTTTATTTTCAGGACGAAATCCAGAGTTATAAACAGAGATAATATGAATCAAAATGCACCCTAGAAAAAGAGGAGTTTCCCTGGGGAGCCAAGGAGAAATGATAGTCTTCTCTTAAGATCACTGCTAATACTCTAGTAAGAGGGTGTTAGTTAATTATAGACATGTACACACACACACACACCATGAAATAAAACATGGCTTAAATGTTGTGAATATTTGCATTATTCATAATTTACTAATTATATTTTTATATACCATAACTAATTACTGTTAAACTTATACCAAGTTTTGCAGGGATCCTTAAAACAGTAACAAATCATCTAAGTCAATAAAAGACACACCTAGATAAGACAGAGGCCATTGAACGGATTTGAATGATTTAATTATGCCTCATTTCTGTCAATTTCTTGGTTAAATTCCTTAGTTTCCAAGTCTTATTTTTCATTGTATCTTTAGTAGTTTAACCTTTCCCCTCATTGCACTTATCTTTCTGATGTCTTGTCTCTCAGAGTGAACACAATGCCTGCCCAATACTTTACATATTGATTTTCACCAAGGCCCTGCTTACAGTCCTGACAACCTGCCAGTGATATAGGTACAGTTATTTTCATAATATGTGCTTAGTCCTTCTCAGCTCAGACATTTTTGTCCTAATAAAATGCCATATTAAAATAACTTCTTGAAGTACTATTAGAGAGAGGTATTGTAAACTATCTGTTTTCCTTAATTTTTCTGAAATTACTTTGTATAAGCAAGATAAGCAAGCTTTTAAAAGTGTAGGTCAGAGAGAACTCTAGTTACAGCATATTATTCATGAAATTTACATAAGTTATTACTATAATTGTTGGGCAGATCATTTTTTTAAAGAATAGATTCAAATTATATTTTCTATTTTAATATTCATTACCTAATTACTTTTGAATTATATATATTACAAATGGATTATTTCCCTTAAATGTTCATTAATTTTTATTTGTAAAGAAAGTTCTACTTTCTCCTTTTATTTGGAATTTAAATGACTCTATGAATCTAACCTATATACAGCACAAAACAAACTTTCCTAGATAATAATAGCAGCCTGTGTTTAGCATTTACACTTTATCCCATTTTGGGCTGAAGTTTATTGATTCTCATTCTTGATGGTTTATCAATTCTTTGACTTTTTTGAACTCCTATGCACAACATAAGCCTTTCTTACTTTGACCAACAATTTGGACTTTTTTGTAGGTCTCCCCTAAACATCTTAGTGTGGTCCGCTTTGGATTTAAACAGTCATTTTGTAGCCAGAAAAACTGCATCAGCCACAGACTCATGGTTTCCTACATGAAAGGAAGGAACAGCTTGGCACTATGCTAGGCTCTGAGGAGACAATAAATACAACCTTAACTACTTATATTTTCAATTTAGAGAGATGCAGTAACAGAAATTATATCAAATTTTAATTCTTAATTATTAGAGATTCTATTTTTTATAACTGCTATGAATGGGTACATTCAGTATAATGTAACTAAAGTTAAGAACATGTATTATAAATATCATAAAACATTACCAAGAATAGGATAGTATATAACATTATCCATATAGATAAAGGGATTTCGACATAAATAGCAACTAATATTTTTGCATGCTTACCTAGTTCCAGGCACTGTATGTTACATATATTAACTAATTTGATTCTTATAACAATCTTATGTGTTAAGAACTACTGTTATATCCATTTTGCCCATGAGAAAACTAAAGCAGAGGAATTGAACAGTTTCCCAATGTTATACCTAAACACAGTTAGTGAATAATTGGGGGGAAAAAACACAAAACTAATACACAGTCGATTATTTGATATAACTTAAAGTTCAGTGGAGAACAAAATATTAAAATTAATTTCACAAATTTGGAATAATTTTGATATCTACTGCCAAAAGAACGTAAAGGGAGTTAAGTAAGTATATGAAAGGTAACTTAAGATAGTTGACAAAGGGGAGTAATCAGAGAAACAACCTTAAATAATGAACTAAAGCCGGGCTCGGTGGCTCAGCCTGTAATCCCACACCTTGGGAGGCTGAGGTGAGTGGATTGCCTTAGCCCGCAGGTTCGAGACCCGCCTGGGCAACTTGGTGAGACCTCATCTCTACAATAAATCAAAAAATCAGCCGGGCGTGGTAGCATGCGCCTGTAGTTCCAGCTACTTGGAAGGCTGAGGTGGAAGGATGGCCGGAGCCCAGCAGGTCGAGACTGCAGTTGCCAGAAGCGGCCACTGCACTCCAGTCTGGGCGACAGAGTGAGACTCCAACTCAAGATAATAATAATAATAAAATAATGAACTAAGGCTTTATAAAGAGTGGAATTAGTTTGATGAGGTGAAAGGCAGTAGGGTGAAGGTGGGCAGAGAGAAGGTTGGAAACTCTTCCAGGCTGAAAGAATAGCATGTATGAAGTACCAGAGGCAAGAAGGAGTGACCTGGTTTTGGTGCAACGCAGAGGAAGTCTAGGCCCAATTATGTAGAACTCTGTAGACATGTTGAAGACCTTGAACTGTCTTTCAAAAGCAATGGGAAGCTACTAATAAGTCTATAGTTGTAAGTGATTTATTTACTCTGGCAGCAGTATGGAGGATGAATGAAAGGGTAGACTCAGAATTCAGTAAAAAGTTTTCGATGATAATCATGATGATTAAATCAATTTCTTTCTGCTTTTAGTCCATTTGGATTTATAGTAAAGGAAAATATGACTGTTTTATCTTTTAATGAAAATGCTAGTTGTAGTGGTATACTTAACACTCTAGGTCCACATATAGAAAGCTTAATTTTTCTTGTCCTCTGGAATGCAGAGTTTTCGAACAATTGGGTTTTGGAATCTAATACCAAATCCTGAACTTTACTATTTGCTTGTTATATAAGCTTGGGCAAGCTATTCACATAAAGAGAGGGGAATAGTCAAGGTAAAAATAGGCAAAATTTTAAAAAAATCTTTATTGCATAAAGGAGACACATTATTTATAAAAGAAGTTATTCATTTAATATATTGGTTACTTTAAAGAAAAGTAAAGAACTATAGCTTAAAAACATTAAATTCTATTTAATCTATCACTTCATCAAATGGGATATATTTTGGAAACATCATCAAGATTAAAATATCATCAAGATTAAAATAAGCACACAGAAATGTAAACATCAATTTAAAGGAAATTTCCTTCTGTAGAATATCTCATTCCCCAAGGAATGAAGCATTAAAACAATTCTGTTGTATGAAAACATTCAATGAGTCAACACCTATTTATTAATCCTCTATTATTGTGGTTCTGTATATTTAACTCATTAGTATGCATTCTTGACTGATGGGATAAAAATTCTCTAGTTCTAAGAGGCTTAATCATTTCTGATGCTACATTTAATTGTATTTGAATTTACATATTAAGTCTTTCTTAATGTGTTTATAAAGAAGAAATGTTTTTCTCTCAGAAGTATGAGTTTATGTCCTTAAAAATAACTATGATAAAGATATCTTGATAGAAATGTCCATTTAAAAAACAAAACAAAGCAAAAAACCAACCTCTTTGCTTGCTTTAACTAGATTTGATCTAATTCTATTACTAAAGAAGTTATCAGTTCTATATATTGCCACTTTTTTTATCAGTAGAGAATGTTACTGTGGCTGATATTTGATTGAAAAGGATGTTGCAGCTGTTAGGGGAAAAAAGGAAAGAGAAAGGGACACTAGATGCTTGTTCCTCAGGCTAATTGGCTGCCTCTAACCTTGTATTTGTTGACCCACACCTTTTGTCCACATTTTCTTCACACCACAAGTACGCACTCATAAATTTCAGTTCCCAAGCCTATTACATTTGAGATTGTAAAATGCCAGAAGCTATGGTGCTAAAAGCGCTGCCTCTCAGTTTTCTCCAATGATATTAACCTTGAATATAGGAGATGTAAGTGATAGAGAGTTTACACCACAACATAAGTTATAGTCTATTTAGTCTATTCTTCATTTAAAGGAAAATGACAAGATATGGAAGTCAGGAGAATGCATTTACATTGATATTCTTGGTCTGTTAATGTCTGCATTTTGCCATCACAACAAAAACAACAAAACCACCATGATTTTAGGTATTCTTATTATACTTAAGATAAAAAAGAAGGTTGATTATGTGGAATTACTACTTTTAGGTTACTATATGTAAAGCAAAGTCCATGCAATGATAGCCATTTATACCAGCTATATGAAATATACTTTTGGTCTACATAATCAATTACTTCAGTTTCAGTTCAACTAAATTCCATTATTTTGATGATTTATATCATTATGAATCCCATTGTTTTGAGTATTTAAAAATCACCTGGAGTAAACATTTTACATCCTTAATGCCTCTATGAAAAAGTGTGAAGTGTAAGCTTTCAGATCCAAAAAGTACACAGAAGTCAGCCAATTTTTTTCAAAGATATTTACAAAATAAAAAAGGTGATTCAATAAGCCTATAAACAACTCAACTTGAAAATTATAAAATGTGTTTCATATTAAATTTTTGGAAGCATTTAAAAAATAAACCTGCAGATCCTCTTGCTTAGATATCCCCCTTCACTGACTGCTCACATTCCTCAGCTGCCAGGAGTGATGGCAGCTGATGGGTCACAGCTGAGCCTCTACTTGGGCACTGGCCTCAACCTAAAGAAAACTGCCTTGCCCAAGAGATGCTCACATCCGAAGACTGGTTGACTTGGGGCTAAAAAGGGTCAGGACTTTTGCCTCATTGCAGGACAACTGAATTGTGTCCTCTGAAACCATCCCAGCTCTGGAGAATCTTGTGGGATTCACTGAAATCTTTGTTCACTGCATGGTGAACAGTTTCTTAATTCTTTTTTATTTACACCCTCAGAGTGTGTGCCCTGGAGTACTTCCCAGTAAACTTCCTGTTTACCAATCACCATCTCTGAGTCTCCTTCCCCAAGGAATCCATCCTAAGGTAGCTTGAACTAAAAGTGGCCCAAGGAAGTGAGTTTAAAAATTGAATTCTGGAGAAAGATCATCCCCTGGAAAGTGGCGATAAGGACCCTTGGACAATGTTAGCCCCAGGTTGCCATAAAAGTATAATTGCTAAATTGAAATTTTCACTGGTCATGAATTGGGATGAGATGTTGGGGAAAGGTCATGCACTTCCACTGACTGCTACAGGACCCCAGGCATTTGAGAGGCTCTCAGAAAGTAGAAATTATGAAGACAATGGGATTGGATGGTGGAGTTAAGTGCAAAAGCAAATGCAATGACAATGAATAACACTGGAAAAAGATAAGCAAAGAAGGTTACTAATGAAAAAAATGCAAAGTGGGAAAGTGGGTGGTAAATGCAGGACATACATCCCACTCCTTCTCCCCTGCTGATGACTGTTCCCAGACCAGGAGAATAGCCCCTGGCCAAGCATCAGCACCCAGTCAAAATACCCTTGAAGATATGCACACCTGTGAACTCAAGGCAGTTACTAAGTGCTTGTTCCTGTTTCTTTGCACATAACGCTATTGTTTGTGTCTTGCTCCCTTTCCCATGCTGAGGGTAAATAATCTCTCCCCATATCAGCTGGGGTGCAGGGAGCTTTGTACTGACCAGCTTCCACTGGACCTTCTTGTAAGTATTAATAAACCCATGTCTTTTCCAGTCTGTCCTCCTGGTTATTTCTTCTGTCTAATCCGGGGCTCTCTTGATACAGAAAGACACAAGGTTTCCTTGGAAACATTTAAGGAGACTCTTGTCCTTTAGCCAGACAGCAGAAGAGCTCATGATCAGTCCCAGTACTTAATTTGAAGAATTTAAGAGGCAAAAGAAAGTCATCAATGACAAGATGAGGGCCTTAATTAGACAGAACAGTAATCCTGAGAATTAGGATTGGAAATATCTGGGTTGAAACACTAACTCCTGGAAATCTCAGAACACCCTGAACTTTATTCGTCTGCAAAATGTCACACTCCTCCCTCTCAGTGGCTGGAGTTCAGTTCCATCTCAGTTCAGTTGTTTGAAGGTGATGTCAAATAGTATGTGCTCTTGTCAAATAGTATGTGCTCTCTCCTCAGGATATGCTCCACCTCTCCTCCTAGCCACCAACCAGCAATTAATGGCAAATCCTAACAAAACCTAGCTAGAAAAACTCTGGGCTTGTGAGAAAGAAAAGGGGACCTACAGAATCTACTAATGTGTACAGACAAGAGATGTGACAGTATGTCTGAAACTGAATTCTAAAAGTGGAAGAAGAAGGGGACAGAATATGAAGTTGGATAGAAATGTTTATCAATATAGTCACAAATTTTCAACCTGGAAGTGACCTCCGAAGATGGCACCAGCATATCAGTAGCTTTGTATAGTGACTGCTTTATAGTTCCTTCCAGGGGTGGTCTGAAAGGCTGCAGGTGAAGGGAAATCCTGTGAGTGAGTAGAAATTTAGTTGGTGCATGTGGAAATCCACCTTGTGTGGAGAGGAATTAGTCTAAGTTTAGAATATATACAGATTCTTGAGAAGTGGTAAATAACTGCTCCAGGATGAAGAAAGAATGGGGCAAGAATATCTGGAAAAGGGCATGTGGATGTACTGACCTATAGTTGCAGACAATAAACAAAGATCTTTGTATCACCTGTCATTGCCTTCCTGAGAGTTTCCAAAATGGCAGCACTGAAATCAAGTGCTCATCATGGTTTGGCCATTTGACATCAGTTTTTCTCGCCCCAATAGTAATTCAATAGGATCATGAACAGAATAGCTTATGGAGCAGTGGTAAAGAATATGCATTACCAGCAACCACCATGGGCATGAGTTGCATCTCAAGTCAATCATTACATGGTCTCTATCGCTAGAATATCAATACACGAGTCTGAAAATGTAGGGGTAGAATTTGGAGCAGCCCTGTGAATTTGTTATCTACTGTTGTCATAACAAATTACCACAAACCTAGCAGCTTAAAATAACACAAATATTTTTGTCTTACAGTTTTGTGGATCAGAAACCCAAAATGGGCCTCACTAGACCAAAATCAAGGTGTTGATAGACTGTCCTTTTCTAGAGGTTTAGAGGAGAGTACCTTGCTCATTTAAGGGTTTATTAAAATTTAGTTCCTAATGGTTATAGGAATTAAGTTTCTGTTTCCATGGTGGCTATTCATTTAGGGCTGTTTCCAGCTTCTAGAAGCCACCTCCACTCTTTGGCTTGTGTCCTCTTTCTTCCATCTTCAAATCCAGCAATGGCACAAATCCTTTCAGGCTTTCAGTCTTTCCTTCGCATCTTCCATGCTATATTTTTCTGACCTACCATTCTGCCTTTCTCTTCCACATTTAAAGACCCCTGAGATTGATTTGTGCCTACCAGGATAATCAACAATATTGTCAGCTGATTACCAACCTTAACACCATCTCATTTGCAACCGTAATTCCCTTTACCACATAATGAAACATATTCACAGTTGCAATTCCAGTATCACCAAACTCCTACCTATGATGCCCTGTTTACTATCACTCCCAGTGACCCACTTTTTGCTTCCTAACTCTGTGAACCTAATCTCTGTGGTTTTAGAGGCATTGGCTTCCAGAGTGACAATTCTGTCACCAGAGGATGCAGCAAGAATATCATCAAGTTTTAAACTGTAGCTACTATTTTGGTGACTGCAGACTCCTGAGCAAAGAAGAGGAAAAAAAATGAGCCACCATTCAGGTAGGTTAATTGGTCCTGATAATTTAAGGTAGTAGAGCTACTGACACACAGTGAGGATGGTTTGTCAAGAAGGCTATTCTTATGGGTGTATCCTTCTATTTTCCTTCTCAATTCTGAGAGTAAATGACTAAGTGCAGCAGTCAAGGCCTGAGAATAACATTGGCTCAGATCCTTGTGGGATGAGATTCTGTGTCACACCACCAGACAATCCATTCAAAGTTACTGGATGGTGAGAAGAGTCTAGAATGAAAAGCAGAGAGTAGGCAAGCAGTTGTGAGACCAGCCACAGCAGCAGAGTCTACCCATCACCGCACTAACTTCCCTCTCAAAGATTCAGCCATGAAATTAAATCAGCCAGAATCCTAGAGGAGCCATTTCTAGAGGAAGCAAATTTATAATGTGTAACAAGTGAACCTAAGAGGCACAACATAGTGAAATTTGAGCCGGGCTTGGTGGCTCAGCCTGTAATCCCACATCTTGAGAGGCTGAGGTGAGTGGATTGCCTGAGCCCGCGGGTTCGCGATCCGCCTGGGCAACTTGGCGAGACCTCATCTCTACAATAAATCAAAAATTAGCTGGGCGTGGTAGCCACGCGTCTGTAGTTCCAGCTACTCGGAAGGCTGAGGCGGAAGGATAGCTGGAGCCCAGCAGGTCCAGGTTGCGGTGGCCGGAAGCGGCTACCGCACTCCAGTCTGGGCAATATTGTGAGACTCCAACTCAAAAAAAAAAAAAAACAAAACATAGTGAAAGTTAGTATTTCTGTGGGTCACCAACCAGATGCACTCACTTTTCTGTAACGTAAGTGGTATTATTCCGGGAGAATTGCCCTTAGAGCAAATAACTTCCTTTACCCAAGGTTCTCCTCCTTCTTTGGGGCTGTCAGTTATGGGTCAATTAGGGGTACAAATGCTCAGCTCAGCTGTGTTGCCTCATTTTGGAACACCTTTGTAAACCATCCTAGCTCCAGTGCTCCTGATGGGCTCAACCATGGCTTTTATTCTGAATGGATAGTTCTTCAACTCTGCCCAATTCCACTTCCTCTACTCCCTTACAGGTGTTGAACACTTGACTACTTCCCAATAAACTTCCAAATCAGAATGTGGTTTCTGAGAAATCTCAGCTAAAACATTTCGTTTGCTCATTGAAATGTTTTCTTTGTAGACATTCCTTCAAACATGGACTTTGAAAAGGTTTGATTATATTTGCTCTGAGATGAAACTTTCAAAAACAATCAAAGTCAGTTATTTTAAGTCTAATAAACTATGTGAGTCAAATGGCAAGGAAACACATTGAATATCAAAGCATAAAGCTTTTAAATATGTTTCTATTAGCCACAAGATTTGGCAATGCTTACTTCGTAGTGGTATTAAAAATAATTTTCATGCCAATTACCCTTTGAAATGCAGAACGTGTTCTACCAAATACTCATTCTTATTCCATTTGTTAATATGATTTTTAAAGAAACAGAACAGTCACCTTAAATCACTTTTGGAAATATGCTAGGTAAAAATAACAAAATTTTTAATAACTGAGGAAAATATAATAAAAGTGGAACCACACTGGGAAATGAGGCAAAAGGTTTTTCTCTTGTTCTAAATGCATGAATTAGAAAACATGGAAGTCATATAATTAAGTCAAACACAGAGGCAATCCAGTATAAGTGCCTTGCTAAAAGACTTTTTTCTTAAATTTTTAGAACATACTGGTATATTTATATGTCCATCAATCACTATTAAAATTCCTTGCACAGATATAACTACATAGATCTTTCAAATCTGTATGACCTTCGAGTAGCCATCAACACTCGTTTTGAATTTGACCAAATAAAGGTAATAAAGTTGTTGAGAGGATAGACTATAACTTGTAAAATATTTATTATAGTTTATTACATGCGGTAACCAACTAAGGATTTTGACTGTATTATTGTTATTTTAGTTTAAACATTTCTTTAATCAGTAGGTCAGTGCATGAATCCTCAATTCATGTGATTGGCCAGTGAAAATAATATTTCATAATTTATGGTTGTTATTATGTGTCAGGCTTTTAATTACTTTTTCTGTTATCTCATGTAACTCTCACAACAACCAATGTAAGGTAAACTCTGTTATTTATACCATTCTTTCCATCTTTTAATTAAGCAAATTATAGCACAGAGATGTTACTTCCTTATAGTCACATAGTGAATAAGTAGCCAAACCTCAGATTTGGATCCAAACCATCTTATTTTAAAATGTTTTGCTCTGGACCTCTAATCTGTATTGCCTCCTGCATTGTTGAACCTTACACCAGGGAAATACCAATGGCATTGAATTAGTATAAAAAATAGAAGCAGAGAGAGACATTTATTTGGATAACTGAACTAATCAGATCAGGTTTGCTGGTTGGGATATTATCAATATTTAAAAAGATAAATTAGTCTTTAAATACTATTATTAAAAAGGCAAATAACAAAAACAGATGTTCCATATTAGCATCTGTTCTTCCCAAATTTGAACTATTTCTCCAAACTAAGACAGTTTTAGTCTCCAAACTTCCAAAATGTTCTAGGATCAATTTTCATAAATCTATATTTCTAGTGGCTCCTTAAAATTATCAACTTAAAGATCTCTTCAGCATTCTGGGTGCCCTTTCTATTTCTATATTCTCCTATTCCTTCTCAAATCATTTCATTAATTTTCTAGAACTTCCAGTCACTTATAAGGAAGGTCATGTTTTTAGTATTATAAGAGAATTGAGGGTATACTGAAAAAAAAAAAAAAGCTCTACTAAAGAGGACAAT
This sequence comes from Tarsius wallacei, assembly GCA_963574415.1. NCBI lineage: Eukaryota > Metazoa > Chordata > Mammalia > Primates > Tarsiidae > Tarsius > Tarsius wallacei. The sequence goes on from CAUYQG010102843.1 coordinate 20,330, forward strand.
AGCAGCATCAATCAGAAAAAAATGCACTTCATTGGAATAAGACAATTAGTTTTTTTCTACCATACCAAACCACTGTGAGTTTGAAGTGTGGTAGTTTTAAAATACATTCAAAAATTATTAAACAACTTTCCCTCCAAAAGTGGAGCCTAATCTCCCCTCCCTTTGAGCATAGACTGAACTTAGTGACCCACTTGTAATAAATAGAATTTGTAGAAATGAAAACATGTGACTTTTTGAGGTTATATCATAAAAGACACTCAGATTCCTTTTTGTGTTTTTTCTATCACTGTTTCCCTCCATCTCTTCTCCCTTCCTTCCCTTCTCTCCTCTTCTCTTCTTTCCCTCTTTCTTTCATACCTTGCTCTGAAGCAAGATAGTTACCATGTAGTTAGCGCTACATGAGAACACTCAAGTAGACCTATGGAGAGGACCCCATTATGTAAACTAGGACTTCTTTAACAGCCATGTGAAGGAACCATCTAGGAAGCAGATCCTCCAGGCCCACTCTACACATGAGAGACCCTGAGACGAAATCCACCCAGATGAGTCACTCCTAAATTCCTGAACCACAGAAACTGAGATAATAGCCAATATTTTTAAGTTGCTAAATCTGGAGATAAGTTGTTATTCAACAACAAATAACAAGTACAGGCCAGTTATTAACAGTCTCTGAGTCATGCAATAAAATTGGCTAGACAAAATACTGAAAGAGGAATATTTTCCAAGTGATATGCAAAAATTTTAAAAAACACCCAAAAGACAAGTCTTTTCAATATCTACATCCCCTGTTATCTGTGTTACTTTCTATATTAAAGTTATCACTTTCCTTATATTGTATTTATTATCTATCTAATTGATCTTGGTCCTAGGTAAATGGATAACTAAACAAAGGACACAGATATAATCACCCTATAACTCTATATATCCTGATTAGGGAAATCTAGTTTTTTAAAACCACTAATTTGGAAAAACATTTTCTCATAGATAATGATGTGTGAGATTTTCCAGTTGTTTCAGAAAATAATTAGGGAATATGCATTGATTAGTACAAACCACGACAATAACACTGGAAAAATAATGGAAAAGGTCAGGTCCTGCTTATATTGTGAACATCATTATCTTCATATACAAATAAAAATGTGCATAACAAAAGGAAACCAAATTTAGTATTATTATGAAATTTGAAAATTTATGAATGAGAAACAGTTTATTTATATTTTCAAGTTATCCTTTTGTAAATAGTACTTCAAAACACAATTTAAAATATTTGGAGGAGTTGTAGCTATATTGAAGAGTTTCTATATGGTACATTAAAATATAATAAAGTTTATTATATATAGTTATTCAACAACTGTTTGATATACATTTGTAGCAAATTTTCAATAAAATAAGATAAAGTAAAATAAGCCATTTTCCTCAATCTTTTATGTGAATAAGCCTTAGCCTTCTGTAAGAGGAACCACTACAGATGCATTTCAGCCCATTTAAAGACAGGGGTGGAATTGTACAAAAAGAGGCAAGGCCAAAACTGAGAAGCAACCTCTGTTTTCGTCCTGGTTCTGTCAACAACCAGACTTACTTATACTATTAATATTTTGATAACTACTGTGTTTGAGTAACAAGAAAAAGATAGAAGACATGGAAATAATATTTATCTATTAACAGAAAAATTAAGTCTAATAATCCCCCTTTCTCTTTTCATTTTTAAGCAATTAGATATAGAAGCTCAACACAGTTAAATACAGGAGTTCAAAAGGAATATTTTACAAAAGAACTTATAACTAAAACACCTGATGGCATGCTGAAGGAAGAAAGGTAGGAAGGAAGAAAGAAAATAAAGAGAGAAAAAGAAAAGAAAAAAAAAGAGAGACAGGAAAAAGAGTTGTATCTCAACTACTCAGTGAGAAGCAAATCTGACAAAAGTGTACTGAATTGAGTATTAAAATGGTCCTAGCACTTTACTGAGTGTCAAGCATTCAAGGATTAATTATATATTGTTCATGCATGCTTGTGTAGCTCCTTGTCAGGCATGGAAGAGCAAGCATGTACATGATAACAAAGAAATAAAATATAAAATTGAACTGTGTACTGGGGAAAACAAGAGGAATAAAAATCTTCATTTGGGTAAGTCAGAGCATTTCACAAAGGCAAGAATACTTAGACTTTTCCTTCAAGAATCAGCAAAAAATATTCACAGGTAAAAAATATGGGCAGTGAATCAGTTTGGAATGGAAAGCATGTGCAAAGACATAAATATATAGAAAGGAATATGGTATTTAGAAAAATGCAAGTTTGAAATGGGTGTAGGATAGAGTATCTATAGTGGGGATACATGGAAAAAAGAGGGGTTTATTATGTGTAGTGTGGGGAGATGCAAATAATGGTTTTGTTTTTGTTTTTTTTTTTTTAAAGAAAACAGCTACATGAGTATAGTAGAGAACACTTGCTTTATCTAAAAGGTAACTAGTTGTATGCTGGCACACTTTAGATGATAGCTATCAATTAAAAAATGCAGCCCTGCTTTTACTTCACCTTTTCATTTATTACAAGGTAAAAGGAACATAGTTTATATACTTATTTAATTTTGAACAAGTTAATTTTATCAGACACTGTGCCAGAAATTTTCACCTAAGATTTCAGTAGTCATTTTATTATTTTTTCTAAAGTGGATGGTCAATGTGAACATATTTCTGTTATGTAATAATAATCCCAACTTATTTTATTTATTTACTTGTTTATATTTTATTTTAAAGATGTGGGGTACAATACAGGATTAGGTATACAAGTGGTCATTGTACAGGTCAAGTTTGGGCCTCCCTTTGGTCCCCACTTTGCCTGGTATGAGATCAGGTACCCTTGCTGATGTTGTGCCCTCCCAACCCCAGCAGTATCCTGCTACTGCCAATCCTTTTCTTATGGTATTATGGTACATGTTTAGGGTCTGCTTATGTGTGAGAACATGTGGCACTCTGTTCTTTGTTTCTGTGATAGATCACTGAGAATTACAGACTCTAAATCCATCCAAGTTGCTGCGAAGTCCATTTATTTGTCCTTCTTTAAGACTGTGATGTATTCCTTTGTGTATATGTACCACATTTTTAAAAATACAATTTAGATATTTAATAATAGCTAGCCACCTCTTCAGGAAGTGTTTTTGGAAAGCTATGCTAGCTTCCTTATACTTATATTTGTTTTTAATTGTTATTTTATTTCAAGCAGAAATATATCATTTCCTTGTTTAACATTATTAGGAATGAGTTACATGAAAAAGATGGTGGAGTAGGAAATACCAGAATTTATAGCTCCATAAAAACAAAAATTAGGCTGAGCACGGTGGCTCAAGCCTGTAATCCCAGCACTTTGGGAGGCCGAGGCAAGAGGATGGCCTAAGCCCAGGGATTCAGGACCAGCCTGGGCAACATGGTGAGACTTCATCTCTGCAATAAATCAAAAAATAAAATTATCCAGGAATGATAGTTCGCACCTGTAGTTCCAGCTACTTGGAGGGCTGAGGCAGAAGGATTGCCTGACCCCAGCAGATCGAGGTCGCGGTGGCTGTGAGCATGCCACTGTACTCCAATCTGGAGTTGAGTGAGACTCAACTTAAAAAAAGAAAAAAAAACCCAACAATTAGACAGTTATGTGTGAATGAAAATAGTCCTGGGAAGGCTCATGTGATCAATTAGTAACATATAGCAACATGAATAAAGACTAACCACACAGAAAAAGGAAGCCAACATACTTAACTCTTTTTGAGACAGCCAGGAACAAAGCAGAGGGGGAAGGCTATAAGTATCAGCCACTCAGCAGGTGCTTTCACGGTCCCCAGTGGTCTATACCGCAGAAGACTCTGGTAGCCTTTGCCAGGAAAAATCTCAACATGTGCTTCAGCAGCAGTTGATTCCCTGCAGCTTTCACAGTGGAGGTCCTATTAGTGATCATTGCCACAGTCCACAAAGTCCTGTTCTGCAGAGGAAATTAGTACCTTTGCCACTGATGTAAACAACGTCTATCATAACTGCAGTTATCACTGAGAAAGAGACATTAAAGATTTAAACATAAGAACTAAACCCATAAAACTCCTAGAAGAAAATGTGGGAGAAAAGTTATTTGACATTGGCCTTGGCAATTATTCTTTTGGCTAGGATCTCTAAAGCACAGACAACAAAAGCAAAATAAACAAGTGGGATTATATCTAACTAAAAATTTCTGCACAACAAAGAAAATAATACACAAAATGGAATGGCAATCTATGGAAAGGCAAAATATTTGCATACCATATATCCAATTAGGGAGAAATATCCAAAATATATAAGAAACTTCATGCAACTCAATTGCAAAAAACAACCTGATTTAAAAATGTGCAGAAGCAAGTCACCATGGCTTGCACTATTAATCTCAGCAGCTTGGGAGGCTGAAGTGGGAGATTGACTTGAGACTAAGAGTTTGAGACCAACCTAAACAATACAGAAGGACCTCCCAACTCTAAGAAAAATTTTAAAAATTAGCCAGCATAATGGTGCCTACCTGTAGTCACAGCTATTTTTACTCTATCCTGGAAAATAGAACAAGACCCTGTCAAAAGAAAAAAAAAAATGTGGAAGGAGACAGAAGACCTGAAAAGAAATTTTTCCAATTTTTCCAAGGAAAACAGACACCAAGAGGTATATGATGAATCTCATTAATCATTAAGGAAATTAAAATCAAATTCACAATAACATTACACCTCATACCTGTTAGGATAGCTACTATCAAAAAGTCAGATAATAACAAGTGTTGGTAAAGATGAGGATAAAAAAGAAACTTTACACACTGTTGATGGAAATATAAATTGGTAAAGTCACTATAGGAAACAATATGGAGGGTTTTAATAAAATTTTAAAAATAAAAATAGGGCTACTATATGACTCAGCAATCCTTCTTTTGGGAATACACCCAAAGGAAATAAAATCACCACCTTTCAAAGGTACCTTCCCTCCCACATTCATTGCAGCATTATTCACAAGAGGCAAGATATGGAAAGTACCTAAGTGCGTGGATAGATGAATGGTTAAAAAAATAGATATGATATATATTATAATTATATATATTCAGTAGAATATTATTGAGCCTTACAAATGAAGGACATTTTGTCATTTGAGATAACATGAATAAAATATCAAGATTTCATGCCCAGAGAAATAAAACAGATTCAGAAAATAAAATACTGCATGATCTCATTTACATGTACAATTTTTAAAAAGTCAAACTTGCAGTAACACAGAGTAGAATACTAGCTATCAAAAACTGAAGTGGAGGTAGAAGAGACCCAGAGATGTTGGTTAAACACTACAAACTTTCAATTGTAAGATGAATAAGTTCTTGAAATCTAATGTACAACATGATGACTACAGTTAATAATGGATTTCATACTTGAAATTTACTCTCAGAGTAAATTTCAAGTGTTCCCACAACAGAAAATAAAGGTATCAAAATGTATATGTGAGGTGATAGATAGGTTAACTTGAATGTGGTGATCATTTCACAACATATATGTATATCAAACAGCACACATTGAATATATACAATATATACAATTTTTCTTTGCCAGTCATAAATAAAGCTGGAAATAATGGCAATGTCCATAAATAAAGTTTTATCGAAAAAAAAATCACTAGGAATGACCTATGTAAATGCACTTTAATAATGTGATTCAATTTGAGTAATAAAACTTCTATAATGGCAAACCCAAGATAGTATTGTCATTATTGTTATTTAATAATTTCAAAGTAATCTGTAAATTCCTAGAGATATAAACTGAATAAGTGAGGACTTCCAATTTTAGTTTTAAAATAAATGACCTCCTGATTATGTACTGTGCATGGTTGATGATTTACAAAGAGGAAATAAGAAAAACTTTTCTAAAGAGAAAGATAAGCATTGGAATGGAGATGTGACCAAACATAGAATATATTTAAATACAATTTTAGAAACCATACTGTAAACCAAGATGTGAAAAGAAATAAAAAATACACATCAAAATATCAAACAAGTGTTAAGTTTAGAGTTGTGGAGCAGGGTGGGGACTAAAATTTGGGGAAAGTGAAAGCCGCAGTTCCATGTTTAGTTTAATTACTAGCAATATTGTTATTTGAAATAGCTCCAGCTGTGAAGTTTTTGTAAAGGCCTTAAGCAAACAAGTTCATTTCTCGTTTTTCTTTTAAAAGGAAATAATAGTTTTACAAGCCTGAGAGAAGATAATTAAAGTCAGTGAAGAAATTAAAAATGAGAAAATATTAGGGTTGTAAGAATTCTTTCCCAAAAAGCCAGAGGCCTGGAAACGAAGTGAAAAAAAAAATTAAGTTTAATTACACTGCAAACTTTACCCCTAATGGAGGATTTTCCAATCTATACTGAATAAATAAACTGCCATGTTTCTTATTATGAGGTTTTGGGGGGCTTGTATACAGATGACTTAGTATAGCTCTGTAGAGATTGCGTGCATCTGACAAATGACTGCTTGAGTCTCCATTTTCTACTTTCTATACTTTCTATATAGTCAAAATTTTGAGGCAGAGTTTCACTGTGTCACCCACATTAGAGTGCAGTGGCACAATCATGGCTCACCGGAGCCTCAAACTCCTAGGCTCAAATGATCCTCCTGCCTCAGCCTCCCAAGTAGCTGGGACTAAAGGCACATACCACCATGCCCAGCTAATTTATGTTTTATTTTTTTGTAGAGACAGGGTCTCACTTAGTTGCTCAGGCTGGTCTTGAACCCCTAGCCCTAAGCAATCTTATTCCTCAGCCTCCCAAAGTTCTTGGGTTAAAGGAGTGAGCCACCACACCCAGCTGGAATCATCCAAAGTATACAGTGGAGATTTTTCACAAGAATGTTAATTCTACTTCAGATAAAAAGTATTACTTTTTACCCCTTAACACAGCGGTTCCCAGATGGCAGCAGGGACTGGTTTTGTGGAAGACAACTTTTCCACAGACTGGAGTGGAGGATGCAGGGAATGGTTTCAGGATGATTCAAGCGAAGTACATTTATTGTACACTTTATTTATATTATTATTATATTGTAACATACAATGAAATAATTATACAACTCACCATAATGCAGAATTAGTGGGAGTCCTCAGCTTGTTTTCCTGCAACTAGATGGTCCCATCTGGGTGTGATAAGAGACACTGACACCAAAAGTGTGTTGCTTATATCCAGTCTACTCCATAATTTCCTTTTGGTTGCTGTCACTGCAGAAAACCCTGCTTCACAAAGATAGGATGTTGGAATCAGAAGCAGGCTTTTCAGTGCTGATCTGACAGGAGGTGGAACTCAGGTGGTAATGCCAGCGACGAATAGTGGCTGTAAATACAGATGAAGCTTTATTTGCTCTCCTGCCGCTCACCTCCTGCTGTGTGGCCTATAAGGTTCTTAATAGGTCACAGTCTGATACTGGTCCATGGGGGTGAGTTGGGAACCCCTGCCTTAACAGATTTAACATAGGAACACATTGAATGCTGGTGGTTTTTAATCTACTCTTTAACACAAGCCCTCTTCCACTATAAGGATCTTAGCCTTATCTAAAGAAGTTTACCCCATCTCTTTCCAATTGTGATTAGATTTATGCCTGCTTCATCATAGATGAAGGTTATTTGAGCTCCTGTTATGCCATCTGTGATCAGGATTGTTCCCTTCCCCAACATGCTTCTGTGTCATCTAAGGTTCTCCACACATCCACAGGACCATTGCTGAAACTACTGATTTTTTGTCTGATTTCATTCTCAAATGTATTTGCATAAGAATCTCTTGTTCAGTTTTCAAAGTCTGCACAACATACACAACGATACAAAAGCCATAATCCTCTATACCAGCAGTTCGCAAACATTTTTTGGCTTCAGAAACTGTTTTTTTTTTTTTTTTTCTTGAGTTGGAGTCTCACTCTGTCACCCAGACTGGAGTGCAGTGGCCGCTCCCGGCCACTGCAGCCTAGACCTGCTGGGCTTCGACGATCCTAGTGGCCGGAATTACAGGCATGCCCTACCACGCCGGGCTGGTTTTTGATTTATTGTGGAGATGCGGTCTTGCCAAGTTGCCCAGGCGGGTTT